>VXBJ01006319.1:596241-612690 GCA_013400055.1 Nycticryphes semicollaris
GACTTGTTCTCCAGACCCCTCACCAGCTTGGTGGCTCTCCTCCGGACACACTCCAGCACTTCAATCTCCTTCCTGTAGTGAGGGGCATAATAATAATACTGTGCACCAGCTTAACTGTGAAGGTGATGTCTGAGCATAAAGAATTGGGTAATTTTCATAGGTTTGGCTCCTGCTCTGTGTTGTCTTTTACTTATTGCTAGACTAAGAAATAAATAGAAAAAAATTATCAAAATCAGCATTGAAAAATGCTTATTTCTTAAGATAGCTTCTTGTTTCACTTGAAGTTGGAAAAAGCAAATGAGGATTAGAAGTATTTGGATTTTAGGCTGCAACATGTCAGAGATTTGCTTACATCTGGAAAAGAAGAGAGAAGAAGTTGATGAATAAGTGATAGTTCATGAAGAAAAGGTGAAATATTGTACCAGAACATTTCTAGAAGACTGTAAGAAAGATAACATGAAAGCAATTTTTCTTTTTTTTAAATTTTTTTGGTTTTATTACTTGTTACTTTTATGAATAATTTATTACTACAGACTTGTGTGGATGCATGTGAAGAGTCAAATTCTGAATTGTGGCTGCATGAATGCTGAAGTGGCAGTAAGAGCCAAGAAGAGTTTCTACTTTACTCCATTGCCAAAAGAACCTAGCTGTGGAGGTAGTAAAGTACAAGAAGTACTCACAGGTTGTATCTACGTTATCTTGTGAGAGCATTCCTGCCTAAGCTTCCTCAAGACAGTATTTCCTGACCACCTTCAATGCCTTTACAGTGAATCAGTCAGGAAAGCAGCTTAGACTAGGAGGTTGTCTCACCTCACCTCTCTGCAGATGATGTGGCTGTCCCAGAGGGACAGGAGTTGTCCCCATTAATGTTGTCTGTCAGCACACATCCCACTGCAACAACATGCCCACCTGCACAACAATGCTGTGCTGAGCATCACACACTCTTCAGACACCCCACAGGAGTTGTGCTGCCCCATCAGTCGCACCACATTAGCTGGGAGAGATGATTCCTCTGGGACAGTGCTTGCCTTGCTCAGCCGATGGCACCTGCCCCTCTCATTGGGTGTAAGCTGTGTTTGCCTTGATGGACCGGATTGGCCCTGACGCACTCCAAAGCCTATCCTGGTTGCTAATGCCCCTACTCTTGAAAGCTAGATGAATTTTGGACTGAGGGTTGCCAAGCAACATAAATTTACCTAGCAACAACTTGCCTGCAATGCAAGTGGGCAGCATAGCATACCTTACTGTCAGGATCATATGGATGTGGACATCTGCTGCTGTTTTCCACCTTTGTAGGTACTGTGCATCTGCTCCGCTCTCCTTGCCTCCCAGCCTGGTTTGCTGTCTCATTTCTGAGTGACCATTACTTCTGTCTCTCAAACTTTCTCACAGACACAGAAAAGCCAAGAGGGAAGGTCTGTTATTTGACTCCAGCACAACTCCCAGGTCCCTGTGGTCCCACCATCCCTGGACCTTGCATCTCCCTTTGCCCTTCTTTCATTTGTTCCCTGCATTGTAGCCCCATGTGGTGCAGAGGACATCTCCATGTGAGTGATTTACATTTTTGGCTCTAATTTCTGCCCTCTGTGCAGACTTAGGGTGGTGTCTCTTCAGCAGGACGATGGGGTGGTACTGCAATACATGACTTGGATGGGAGTGTTGATCTGAACAAGTTTGATGCATGGGCCAAGGCCATTTGTATGACGTTTGACAAGTCCAAGTGTTGAGTGACTCTTGGGTGACACTTGGGTGACAACACCCCCATGCAACACTACAGGCGTGGGGAAACGTGGCTGGAAAGTTGCCTGGCAGAAGAGGAAATGGGGCAATCGGTCAACAGTGTGCTGAATATGAGCCAGCAGTGTGCCCAGGTGTGCCAATAGCATCCTGCCTTGTATCAGGATTTGTGTAATGAGGAGGACTAGGGAAGCAAGTGTCCCCCTGTACCCCACACTAGTGGAGAATACCTTGAATCCTTTCTTTGGTGCCCTCACTACAAGAAAGACACTGAGGTGCTGGAACATGTTCAGAGAGGGCAACAAAGCTGGTGAAGGTCTAGAGCACAAGTTTTATGAGGAGCAGCTGAAGGAGCTGGGGTTGTTTAGCCTGGAGAAAAGAAGGCAGCTGAGGGGAGACGTTATCGGTCTCTAGAATTATCTGAAAGGAAGTTGTAGTGAGGTGAGGGTTGGTCTCTTTTGCTGAGTAACAAGTGATTGGACAAGAGAAAATGACCAGAAGTTGCATCAGGGGACATTGAGACTAGATATTAGGAAAAATTTCTTTACAAAAATCATTATCAAGCATTGGAACATGCTGCCAGTGAAGTGGCTGAACCACTGCCTCTGGAATTATTTAAAAGATGTGTAGATGTAGTACTAAGAGACACAGTTTAGCAGAGAATCATCAGTGCTAGATTAACTCTTGGACGTGATGATCTTAAAGGTCTCTTCCAACAAAAATGATTCTGTGATTCTATGGTGTTGATTCTCAGGAGAAAGGCAAATGGTAGTAGGTGATGTCACAGTCTGTGGAAATGATAGTGCCCCCAGGAGTGCTGCAACCAGTGTTATGGACATGGGCGTGGACATGAACATGGATGTGTCCGAGGCAATCAGGGTGTTTCCTTAATACCTTGGAGAATAGACACATTCAGGCACTCTCCTGCTGTGCTTCTCAGGGGTCATCTAATAGGAAACGTGGCCACCAAAGAGCACTGTGTTTCTCTAGGTTGTTTCACTTCCTGCACAGAGGCTCAAGCCTCCTCACACATAATTTGTGCCACTAACAAACAGATAAAATAGGCCAAAGTGAAATTGCTAAGTAAAAAATGCACAAGTGTAACTCTGACACGTAGATCCACACATCAGAGACAGCACATAGCAGAAAAAAAGATGATGAAATTGGAGGAATAAGTCCAAATCACATATTTGCCACTTACCCGATATCAAAAATGCTCATTGCAAACCCACATAGGGTTCTTTGGTTCAAAGCAACAGCCAATTTAAGATAATTTGTCATTTATGACAACTGATTTGTAAGAAATGGCAACTGTGCTTCCGAGAAGAATTCATGACCCACTACCTGTCCTTGAAGAAAGCAGTTTCTTTTAACAGACAGAAAATAGCGAACGTAGCCACACACAATCAGAAAAAAAGATGAAGGCCTCTAGCTGAAGCCCAGGTAGGTGGGAATTGTTACTAGGTGAGTTTTTCTGCTTTGGTTACTGGACCTGTGTGTTTTACTTGCAGCTATGGAAGTATGGAACTGAGAGGAGAAGAATTCATGTAACCCATACACTGCTTTAGGCAAGGATTAAATATAGTAAGATCATCCAAGCCAAGTATTCATCCAGTTTCTATATTCAAAATGTGTTAGCTAGAGATCCTGAAACACCCATAGGTAATTTTTTTAGTACTTTACTTTCCAATATAAAGCCTTTCTTTTTTTCTTTTTTTTTTTTTTTTTTCGCAACTAAATATTTCTATAATGATTTTTCTATAATGATTTTGAATCTTAATGTTCCACCTATAAGCACAGAGAGGAACTGATAAACTTTTGAAATGTTTGGCAACTCTTACAATATATTTTTAGTTCTTTCCTTCAGTATAAAGAAATCTTTTCACAACTGACTTATCAATCACATTTTCTAAACCTATTAACTTTTTATTGTGTTCTTCTTAACCTTCTCTAGTTTGTCTAGAACTGCCTTAAAACTCAATGTCAAAGGCGAAGTGCACAGTCCAGCTGATGCATTGCCAGGGCTAAGTAAAGCAGAAAAATTAGCTCTTGTGTTATCTGTGATACTTTTGATAAGGTGCTGGACAGCGACTTCTTTCTTTTTTTTTCATAATTGCCTTACAATCCTTGCAAATCTCAGCCAGGTGAGGACCCTGCAGAAAAAAAGGGCAAGTTTGCTACTGCCCTTGGAAAGCAGATGAATGTGAGAAGACCTTCCTGAGATTGCAGAGTAGAGGCAGCATGAATAGAGTTTGAAAACAGCAGGTCCTGAGGTATGACGGGAGTGTTGAGAGGAGTGAGGAGGAACTCCCAAGTCTCAGAGGGTATATGAAGAGACACTTCCCATGGACCACAGGGCTGAAACAGACCTGCTGCCCCTCATAAAGCTCCTGATTGAAGTCAAACCAACACAGCAAGAATATAATCCATGGTGGGGGTGAAAAAAATTGTTCATAAACTATTTTTTTTCTGAACTATATAATTAATATAATATAATACAATACAATAACTTTTAATTGTTCCTTTGTCCAGAAAGCTAAATATTCTGGTCTCTTTGACTCTGGCTAATGACATTTTGGAGAAGCTTACTAAGGCGAGAAGTGTCATACTTGCCATTTATCTGGAGTTTAGCTACATCATACTGCAACAAGGTTTGCCTTTCTTGCAACAGGAACTGATTACTAGCCAAATTTCATTTTGACATCCACTTAAGATAATGCAATATTTTTTACATGTCTTCTTCTTTCCATTTTTTTTCATTTTCATTTCTGCATCTTTGTGAAAGCGTTGAAAGTAGCTCATGATGGCATAAACTCTACTTAATTGGTATTTCCTCTCAGATTGACAGTAATTTGCCCAGCTACTGTGCTCTATGCATATACAAGTAAAATATTTATTCCAGTGACTGTTGATGTAATGCATCTAGGCTAGCCTGTACTTTCTAATCTGTTTCTCTTCTCTTACATACTCACTATGTTTGACTTTTTTCTGAGAGTTCTTGAAGATAATCATTAATACTTAAGGTATTACTTCAGCTGCTACTCCTAGAGGTCTGAGGTCAACTGTGTCAGTCTCTAATAACTCAAGCAACCTAATTTAGCTTAGTATTTTTTCATGCTTTTCCTCTCTTTTCTGACTTAAGTTCCTACTCTACACTATTAACATTAATTAATACTGAAAAAAAACTGATCATAATTAATCTGTATGTTACATCTGAAGCAAAACATCATTGAACATTTCAGATTTCTCTGCGTGGTGCATTATTTAGGCACTTTATTGATTACTCAATGAACTATCACCTCTCTTACTTACAATATTGCCACCTTTTGTTTCTATCTCCACCACCCAGAGATGCTCAGCACATCTTATTACATTTTCTGGACTGTGGAGAGCGTGTACTTTATTGACACATAATTCAAAAGTCATATGTCATGATTTAAAAGCTTGCAAATTGAAGATTTATGCCACTATTCAAACCCTGTGACATGTCCTATTGAGTCTCTGCAGTACTGATCTCGCCACAGTTTTGACTGTATATGATTAGGGATATACTAGCTCTAGAGTGTGGCAATACAGAGGTTTCAAAACCTTGCCTACTGCTTTTCTTTTTCTTCCTTGATGACCCTATTGTAACTTGCTATTTAGCTCTTAAATAGATTAATCTCTTCACCTGCCTGCATCTGTCCCTCATACACACATGCACACAGTCACACTGAACATTTTAGTCCTTGGTGCTGGTAATAAGGCTGTACACCTTCAACAGGTGTTCCACTAGTTCATCTTCTAGTTAAGCAGTTTAACTGAAAGACAAGCCAGGAGGACCTGAGGAGCCTCAGATTTGCATTATGGGTCTTCAAAGAAGAGCATGTGTTATTCCCACTCTGCTACTAGGTTGGATGGCAGTAGCTTGGTGACTTAAAACATATAAGGAAGAAAAACTTTTTCACTTAAAAGCCCTGTAGCCTTAAAGCTCCATTACACACATTTAAAATAAATTATGCATTTCCACTTGACATCCATTTATTAAATAATTCAGTTAGTTTAAATTCTGTCTAAATATCTGGTTTTCTTTTAATTTATGAAATCTCCTGATGGGCAATAAAATTCAATAAACTGAGTGTTTGGCCAGGGAATCTGGGAAGAATTCCTCTTTCGTGGGGCTATAGTAGAGACAGTATGAGGAAGGAAACTTACAAATGCCAAATACAGTACTAATTTATTTAGTGTTACAAAAGTGTGTCAGCATAGTGTGAACAGTAATACATGAATGAGGTACATGAATCATATATTTAAGAGCTTGTTTACAAACCTCTAGACTGAAATATTTCATGAATTTTTAATTTCTTTTTCTTTCCCTGACTACTTAATTGCTCTCCCCTGACTTTGTTGACAGAGCTGACAACGTTGAAGTTTCTTTTGTTCTGGGCAAATAGGCACTTCAGTCTTCCTTTAACTTTGCATATCTTTAAGGAACCACAGACAGCTGTGCAAGACAAAATAGATTATGTTACCTTTGCACTGATTAATTTTTTATAGAAAAACTTATGGTAATGCTCAGTCAATCTTTTACATGATGCAAGATCTCAGCAACACAAGGTTCAAGCAGCAAATATTTTGCCAGAGCAACTCATCTTCTTTGGTTCTCCTCTTTTGAGTGCAATATTCTTCTTCAGCAAAGACATGTTGAATACACTGAGTGACCCAGATGTCAGTCTTGTCTTACATGCGTGTTCAGTATCAGAGTTTGCTGAATCATGTTTTTCAAAGTCACAGAATCACAGAATGGTAGGGTTTGGAAGGACCTTTGTAGATCATCTAGACCAATCTCTCTGCCAAAGAAAGGTCACCTACTGTTCTATTCCTCCGAAGTGGCCAGTCTCTTTTTCCATATTCTATAAACTTTTTTCTTCCATTTTGAGTTTTTCTAGAAACTCCTTACTCAGTCATGCAATTCTCCTGAGTCCTTTGTTTGATTTCTTTCTCAGAGGAAGGCACCACCAATCCTGAGCTTGGAGGAAGTGATGCTTGAATATTAACCAGCTGCCTTGCACCCCATTTCCTTCTAGAGCCTTAGATTATGGGATTCCTCCAAGTAGGTCTTTGAGGAGGCCAAAGTCACCTCTTCTGAAGTCCAGGGTTGTAATTCTACTTTTGCCCACTTCCTCTCTGCAAGATCCTGAACTCCACCATCTCATGGTCTCTGCAGCAAAGGCTACCCCCAACCTTCACAGCCCCAATTAGACCTTCTTTGTTTGTCAGCATCAGGTCCAGCAAAGCACCTCTCCTCACTGGTTCCTCCACCACCTGTGTCAAAATTTTATCAATGCTCTGCAGAAACCTCTTGGACTGTGCAAGCCTGGCTGTATTTTCTTTCCAGCAAATGTCAGGGTACTTGAAGTCCCCCATGAGAACCAGGGCCTGTGATTGTGAGGCTATTTCCAGCTGTCTGTAGAAGGTCTTATCAACTTCCTTTTCCTGATCAAGTGGTCTGTAGTAAACATCCACACTAATGTCTCCCACATTAGCCTGTCCCTTACCCATAAGCTCTCAACACATTCTTCATCCACCCCTAGATAGAGCTTCATACATTCCTGCTGCTGTCTCACATAGAGAGCAACTCCCCCACCTCACCCCATTGGACTGTCATTCCTAAAAAGGATGTAGCTATCCATGACAACATTCCAGTCATGTTAGCTATCCCACCATATCTCCGTAACTGCAATGAGATCGTGGCCTGGTGTCTACACACAGATCTCTAGTTCTTCCTGCTTATTCCCCATGCTGATTGTGTTGGTCTACAAGCATTTCAGAGGTAATTGAACATGAAGGTTTCCCTTCATGGTAGGGTTGCAAAAGGATCCACCACAGTCATGCATACCCTTGAGGTGGTTGCCCTTCTGGATCTCATCTTGAGAGTCAGCTAAGAAACATCTATTGCTGCTCTGGTTGGACTGGCTTATTCCCCAGTTGTATGTGATGGCATGAGATTTGCCATCTTGGACCCCATCCCCTGAGGCCTCCAGTTTAAAGCCCACGTCACACAGTTGACCAGCCTGCTGCCAAAGATTCCCTTACCTCTTCTAGACAAGTGGATTACGTATCTCCCTAACTGGCTGTATTCATCAAAGGATGTCCCATTGTGATAAAAGCAAAAAACTCTCACAACCGCACCAGATATGTAGCCAGGAGTTAATGTGCATTTTTCACCCATTTCTGACTGCTCCCTTTTCTCTAATTGGTAAAACAGAGGAAAAGATATCCTGGGCACCATTTGTTTTCACTTGCACCCCTGGAGGTTTATAGTCTTTCTTGATTCTGCCCAGGTTCTGGCTTGTATAGTCTACTCTTGACAAGTTGTGTCACCCTCTCAGCAAAATCCCATGAAGTCATATACTTCAATTCATTCCAACAGATTAGGTCTTGTTCCATCCATTGAATGTGGTTTGAAGAATTCATGAGGTACAGTGAAATTAGAAATAGAAATTTCTAAATGGGAAGTACCAGAGACAAACTACCAAAAGAAAAGTCCATGTTTAGGTAGAATTCAATAGTTATGAAATGGCAATTCTGAGATGATATGCAAATTCAGTCCAATTGTCTATGTGCATTTTAGATGGAAATAAAAAAGAAATAATTCTAATTCTAACAAAATCTACCTCCTTCATTAAAAAGACAGTTTTGTTTCTGTAACTCTTTGAAAGGAAGCCTTGTTAAGTTTCTATGTCAATTCTTCCTTTTTCTTAAAGTCTCTACATTTCCACAGTATAAAATCACTGTTAACCTCAAAAGTAGGTTACCATTGCTAATTCATGGGCATTTTCCAAAACAAAATTCATTTCAAGGATTATTACCTTTGAGTTTATAATGACCTGTAGCTTTTAGTGAGTGACATTTCTGCATTTCTTTTACTGACCGACTCTCACCGAGAACACTTATTTTTATTTTTTTTAACATGTTTTTTGTTTGGGAGGGTGATACAAAGCAGTTGGGTAAGAAAAAAGGGTTGCTGGAGACAATTTGTTAGGAAACAGAGTCTATATGCTACCAGCCTCTCCGATCTTTTGTTTTCTACAAGTGATATCCTTATTCTTGTGGTTTAGGATGCACATAATCATGTTCATAGGGAGTCAGAGATGATGCAAACCTTGTAAATCTTCAAAACCTCGTACATGTAGTAGTACCCCAAAAAGGACATTCCTATACAAGCTTAATCAAAACAAAGTGCAAAAAGGACCTGTTGGGACAGTCCACTGAAAAGGCAGCCATCAATTTATTCTCATGGGCAGAAAAGTGCCCACACCAAGGGCGGTGTGATGAAGATGAAGCTGGCAGTAGCGAATACACCAATCAGAAAACGGTGAGTGCTCCAAAAATATTGCTTATTACCTGTTTGCTGCAGAAGGAGGCCAGTTCAGCAGTGGAAAGGGACAGTAGCATCACTCAGCAGGAGGCACATATGGACCTGGCAGTCCTGAGCCACCTGGACAGCAGGGTGAGGGGGTAGGGTTTTGAGGCTAGTGTTCTTTAGAGATATGGGACAACCTGAAAAAGAGGGGGAAAAACTTGTGCTGAGGGGTCAGCTGCTCTGCATGACTTATTTCTATTATTCCAGTACTTGGATTAAGAAAAAACAAATCTGTGAACTGTAGCATTTCTGTTTATTGATGGGAGATTATAAAAATTTTAACAGAGTCCAGAAAGCCTAGGAAGCACTCTGTCTTCAAACACATTATCCAGAGCTCTTTGCTGTTTAACTTTGAGCTGATTTTGTATGGGAATTGCCCTTTAAATGCAAGTAAGCAATTCCTCCTCCTTCCCTCTAAAACTTCGAACTGGCTTTTTTATGTGATCAAATAAGCACTGATAACAAGAATGACCCATAGCAGAATTGTCTTGTGCTTTCATTACTGTTATTAATTAATTCATGCTACTGTGAGTACTTGATTTAAGAGGAAGCATTGCCAATTAAGAATAATTGGGAACCAGGGTGCTAGCTGTGATTTTTTAAATATATATTAAGAGTGGTAAGGAGAGCAACTACATACACCACCACACTTCTGTTCACGTCTATCCCTCTGCCTGTTACATTCTAGCACTAAAATGAGTTTTAAATAGATTATTAGTAACTGATATTTATTCCAGACCATGCAACAGGAAAGAAATTAAGTTCAAAGAGATGCTAATTAACTCAAAAGTGCACAGACTACCTGGAGTGACATGAGTTCAAAGTCATTTGTACCAGGTTCTTTTCCATGGTCAAAGCTATAGTCGGTTGATTTTAGCACAGATTTATATCCAAAACAGTGAATACTTTGATCCCACAATATTTAAAAGATCAAAGATTCATACGTATCACTGTGGTTAAGTGGGATCTAGTATAATACGTCTGCTCCAGTTTCTTCCAAAAAGCCATAGCACCTAACCCAATTCAGCTGCTGGGTTCAAATAACAGAAAAATGCTCTTTGACTGGGAACTTTTTTAAAAAAAGTATTGAAAAGTGACATGTCAAAGAATATGTCTTTCTGGTAGCTTTATGAATACGTCAAACAGTTTCTGACAAAGACTCCTTTCCTTGAATTGCATTTCTTTAACTTCAAAGGTTCAGGTGGAAAGTGTCAGCCTGTCCTTATTATGCACTCTTATAACTTTAATTCAAAGATTGGTTGTAACATTGTGCAGAGTGCATGCTGGTATTGTCTTAATTTTAATATCAGCTTGGTCCATGTGTTGCCTAGGACTGAAAACATCATGGCATTTCCTGTCTTGAAGCAAGGTTTTAATCACAGCTCAATTTCCAGCCATGAGGAGTGGAAGAATATCTTGAGATTTCTTTTGTTTAACTCTGTTTTCCATTTCTGAAATATTTCTGCAACTTTTACTTCTGATCAGGTTAAAATAATAAAATTAAAACAGAAGGCACTTTAATTCTGTCTAGCTGGTTCACCGAGCATATATTTTTATGATGCCTGCTCACCCACATGAATAAGGCTTAAACTGGGAGTGTGGCTCAGGGAAATATAACTGGAAGCTGCAAAGAAATTTTGCTAATCTACCTGAGCCAGGTAACACTAGCAGGAAGGAATCTGAACTTCAAAGCTGGACCATACAAACCCAGGGCACCTGAGAACGTGCTCTGGTTGCCAACCCGCACCAAAGTCAGTCCTGCTCTCTTTTTGTTATTATTCTTACCTAAGTGAAATATTTTAACCTTTCTTAGTCTGGGAATCCAGTCTTCAGACAGAATGTAAGCAATACTGTGTGTAAGCAGACCTAAATATCTAGGAACTTACAAGAAGATCTCATGACTGGACCAGAAATATTGCTTACAGAAAGGCTGCTTTATGGGCTCTGAGTAAAATTTTCCTTACATAAATGACCATGACCTCTGCTAAACATTTCCCTGGGAATTCCCTTCAATATAAAAACTCCTTTTAAAGTTCATGGTAAGCTTTCAACCAACTAACTTTGACCAACTTTGGCCTCATGTGACTCATGTTTAAGGGACAAGGAAATTCTGCAGTCATACACTTGACCCAATTTGTTGCCAGTGTGCTTGGATGAAATCCATGCATTTAACCATAAGGCTTTTTGTGCATCTAGAAACCAAACCTTTTTTGATCTATTTACATTAAACAAACCACTTACAAGTTTCTTTTGTGAACTAGAATGGCTCCTAGTGTGATTTCAATACATCTACTGAAAGTTATGAGAACCAGGAATCAGAGACTCAGTCCACGTACTGAGTCTGTAACATACTTATCACAGGAAGAGGAGATAATCTCACAGTACTTTTCATGGGATTTAAGTTTAGCTTCCTTCTAATCGTGGCACAGGAGAGAGAAGAGTGGGTGTAGAATCAGCATCTTTTCTGTCATTTCCCACCCCATCAGCTCAGGTCCAAACTCCACAAAGGTCAACGGGCACCTTCTGGTTGCTACAAAAAGCCTTTGAGTGAAAGTGTTAGCACACAGGAAAGACACACATTAGCATGAGAACAAACCCTCCCTCCCTGGCTTAAAACACATTTTATGGGATGTTAAATCAAGCTTTATATTTACATAAAAGCTTTATGTTGTCTTCTGCAAGAAGCAATAGCATTTGGATTAACATTAATAATTTAAAGGAACTTTTAGAAACAGCAATGGAGAGGATTGTAGAAGTGATGGCTACAAGGACTGCTGGGGGAAGAGAAGGGATTTACAGTTCTCTGACTTGGGTGCTGTTTTCCTCTGGGTGCAGGGAGTGGGAGGACACGTTCCCCCCTCCCAACACCCTGCGCCCAGCTCTCTTCCCTCTTGGCAGTTCAGTGCGCACTGCTGGCCCCAGAGAAAGAAAGAGAAGAAAAAGAACCTTTAGGTTGAAGATTTTGTTATAGCCATCCATTTTTCTTATTTTGACCTTTTTCCAATAGTGCACATCGTTCATCCCTAATTCATAATTAATTGTGTCTTTCCTAGTGGTAATCTTACCATGAACATTATTCACATGAATAGCAACAGGTCATGCTGACTTGAAACCACACAAATTCTCAACTTGTGAGGAGGTAGGCCCATAACACCGCAAAGAGTTAAGGAAGAAAGGAAGGTACCACATAGCAGTGCCAACAAAGCAAGAATTGAGCAACAGCTTTTACTGTACACAGACCAAACTGAGGAACACTCACACAGTTTTCATGACAGAAAATATCACTGCATTTGGCTACTGCTTCTATAAACAGCTGTTTCAGTCACAAAACCAGGTGAAAAACCTTCCATACCTACTAGAGGAAAGAAGTTTGTACTCTAATTAAAGCAAGAAACCATGTTCAACAGCAGGAAAGGAGGGTTCAGCAGACTCCCTCACTGTGCAATGTTGGACAGATGCAGTGTGAAATTCCATCTAAACAGGGACAAGTAAAAGAACTGCAGGGTGAGAGTGGGCATCTGTAAAGGGAGATTGTATCACCATGCTAGTTAGAAATTACACACCCCATGATAAACTAGCTTTGTTACTCATTCTTTGCTTTTTTTATGACTTTAGTCACACTATCTTTCCCAATGTTATCCCTCTTCCTTCAGACCTGAAAACTTTGACCTGCTACCTACAAACTACCAGACTTTTCTTTAACAGTTCATGAACCACTCATCCCCACTGTTCAGTTAAGAGCAATGCTGAATTCCCATCAGCAAACTTGAGCCATCCCATTACCTAAATAAAATTTCAGAGTAATCCAAGCAAAACCAGATTAGCCTAGTGTAACTAGAGCTAGTTAAAAACTTCCACTGAAATTGAGTTGCACATAAAAGCAATTTTTTTTTAAAATATAAAATTATCTGATATTCCCCTTTTTTTCTCCTCTTTTGTTTGAAAGTGGGCAAAATCAGAAGGTATGCAGTGCAAGATGTATGTCTGACAACTTCCCAATTCTGATAAAAATATGCTTGACAACCAACTATCATTTTGTTTGGGGGTTTTCACTGTAAAACACAAGTGTTTCTGAAAACATAAACAAACATAGTGTGTTTTTTACACTAAAGTTTCAAATGGGCAAGAACAAAAGCAAGACAATGATGCTCCTTTGCTCAGCATGATTGCTATCCTACCCAAGTTGGGAAGCCAAAAGCTTGTGTCAGAGCAAAGCAACGCTGTACTAGACAGGCATTAACAGTTTATGGCTGTCCTAGAAAGCCTATGGAAACTTAACAGCCTGTAAAGTGGAAGTGTGCATCCACCGCCATTGTCCCACAGACACATGTCAGATTCATCAGACCGAAATGGTCCCCCTCTCTCCAGTTTCTGGCTGAAAAGCAGGTTTCTGTGGCTCTCCTACAACTCTGTATCAAAGACTTTGCTTCCACCACACTCAGTTAGGCACAAGTCTCTCTTGTCTGTGAGACACAGAGAAAAGCAAGTTTCAGGGAGAGATCTACCTACAGAGCTTTTTCCACATACCCTGCACACAGGCGTTGGCTACTCCGTCTTCTGGCTTCAAAACAATTTCTTACTACCCCACATGGCACAGAGCCTCAGCAGATGACAGAGGTATTTCAGTCTTGGTCTGCTGCTCCACAAGACCTCTGCAAGCCTTCTGGAGAGTCTGAGGTGAAAACCTTCTCAGGCTGTGTCCATCTGAGTCCAATACACCAGGATGAGCTGCCCTCAGGACCACAGGGGTGAGGATTCCCCAACTTCCCAGTCAGAGGAGATTTGTTTCCCTCCTCTCCTGAAAGCTCCCCTGTGCGGACTGTTAATCAAAACGTTAGCAAGTTAGCAAGGCTGCCAGTATCTGCATTAATACTGAAGTAAGCACTAAGCTTTCCAAAACAATAAAATCTGGCTTGAGAGGTGCTAACAACTCCACCGATTTAATCTGAATCAGGTTAAATATTCATTTTTATAAGATCTGAAAAGGTCCTTTTTTGATACTGCTTGAATTTCCAGAGCAAGCCATAGAAGAAGGAAACAAGGGGATAGCAGGGACTCTACTTCTGAATCCACCTCAACGGTAATATTTGGCAACTCAAGAAATGTTTATTGTTTGAGTCCTTCTAGGTTTGTTTATTTATTTAGCACTGCCTTCCACTCTAATCGTAATTTTGGCAGAACACCTGCATTGAATTCTTCTAGGAGAAGGTGGGGGACTATGCCATCTCAACTTTTTGCCTGATATACATATCAAATTATTCACTTCTTAGACAGCTAAAGGTTATTTAAATTCATAGTTTTTCTAATCACAGACAAGGTTTACACACTGAAGAAAATCAGTAATGGTAACGATTAAATGGACAGTTTTGCACTTTAAATGAAATATAAATTCACCCCAGTCACTCTTCTACTGATTTTTGTCTTTATGACTTTATTTTATAATCAGAGATACTTCATAGTTGTGAACCATGCTAATAATTTTCATAACAAGAGGAGAATTCAAGCAAAAGTGACCCATGTATGTAACTACCACAAAAGCTGATGATGTAAAAAGAACAATATTGATATTGAAATATTTTCAATAGGAAAAAAAAAGAAACACATTAAATTATATGGGCTTGTATATCTGAGTTGTATGTTTAAATGCAAGTGCAATTTGGGTGTCTGATTTACCTAGGTTCTAAAAAAAAATCATAAAAATAATAAATGTGCCTATGCATACAAATACATGTGTACATGTTTATCAATACTTAGGGTTATGTATATTAGACATTTCAGTGTCATGTGAAATGTTCATTAATCATGTCCCTTTAGGTGCATCACCTGTATTCTGCCCACTTGTCTGCCTCCACAAACACTGTCGCTAATAGCTAAATCTCCAAGCAGCTCCTATCAGCTGCCAAGTTTTAAAAAAATAAACCCTAGTCTCCCAGCACATGTCATCCTTTTGACTAATTTGAGAATGACCTTCTGTACTCCCGCTTAGCTTCACTCCCCTTTCCTTTCCTGCTCCCCTTTTTTCCTTTCCCTCCCTCCTTTCACAGCTGCCTGGGAAGGAGGCAATGAGAAATCCTCACTCCTGGACAATGAACAGATGGAAGGTCTGACCCACTGGCAGTATTCCAGGTACTGCGAAATGGGAACTTTATGTTATATATATGTGTCATACTTATGTTACACAGACGCATATTACATACAAAAAAGATACTTGAAGCTACTTGGAAAATTTTGAAATCTCTGATTTTCCAGGACTTTTTTGTACTGGACTGAGTATAATTAGGTAGAACTCCTTAAAAGGGGAAGTGAAAAAGAGACGCATAAAATAAGATTTTTACAAGTGCCGAAATACTACCAAAGCAATTGTCTGTGTGATATTAGGCACAGAAAAAAAAGACAATATAAATTGATTATGCATTGTTCCTGTCCTCAAAACATTTTCTTAACTACTTTGTCCTCAGTGAAGCTCTAAAGTACATCCACCTCCTCAAAGACCCTTAGGTTGGGACCCTTTCAGAGGTGGGAAATTTAGACACAGAGAGTAACCTGGACTGCCTGAAGCCACCCAGGAAAACTGTGGAGCAATTCATTCTTGAATCCAGGGCTCCTGGTCCAAGGTGTTACCTTGGGACATCTTTCATCACCAACCTTTCATATGACTTGCACACAGCTGCTCATGCATAAAGAGGTTATTGCACTGCCTTTCAGTCAGAAAAGTTCCAGCTGTGGCATTTTGTTTTGGTGAATTTTGTCATATTTGTGGACTCAAAACACTATTCTACTCCATTTGCCAAAGAATTTGAATACAATTAATTTTCATTGCAATTCCAAATAAAACTAAGAGTAAAAATGTCACAGTTCTTCCCGAGGAGAATGGCCCATTTCTTTACATGTTAGATGCGACGGCAACTCACTGCATTCCCCACCCAACCCTTGGGGTACCTATATGCATGTTAGCTTTATTGTGCTACAGAAACAAATGTAAAGTGCAGTTTCTAAAAACACTGTAATACCTTAATCCTTGAAAGCACTCAGGCACCTGGTTTTCATTTAGAAAGTCAGGGAACCTAAAATCCTAGGTTCTCAAGTAGGAAAGAAGCTACATACCTAGGGTCTAGGATATTCTAATATCTGCACCCAGCTTTTACTTTTGAAAATGGGATGAGCATTTCAGTCAGAATGGCTGACAATCTTTACCGTGGCTTTCATTATCTCTGCCACTGGTGCCTGAAGGTCACTTATGCTTCTTTGTTAAATCTCCTGTTTAAAATAGGTCAGTTAAAACATGAATGCTCACACAATCACAGTTT
>VXBJ01006319.1:624064-639107 GCA_013400055.1 Nycticryphes semicollaris
TGTGGCCATGAGGAGATGCAGGCTGGGGATGTGATCCGACTGAGTGATGGCCCCATGGCAATGGCATGGAAAAGGTCATTTTTCAGTCTGGCCATGCCCTGGGCAGGGATCCTGTGCACAGTCATGCTGAGTTTTCCTCCATAGAGGAATAGCTTGAGCAGCCCTCACCCCTCTGTGTCCACCTATCACTAAATTGTCTCAGCACCTGCTTTTGTGAGGCTGCATGGTGAACCGGGTAGAGGAGCTGATCTGCAAAACGAGTGTTTCTTTTCAGCCACGCTGATTACTTCATGAAGCACAAGGACACCATGGGCCACGCTGGAAGAATGCAAGGGACACTTGGTCAAAAAGAGGAGAGGGGAGATGAGGGCAGCACAGATATTTTCCTGCCAGTGGAGACAGCAAGAGTCAGACCACGGGACTTCTATGTATAAACAGGTGAAAAAGGTGACAGTATGAAACCATGAGTTTCTGAAGCTCTGTACACTGCTGACAACTAAAATGAGCAAAAAATGGGCACTGAATCCATAAGTCAACCTGCAGCACCTGACTCACAAGAGTGAAAGATGCTACTAAGAGTAAGGCAGCAGACAAGTGTTTTGAAATTAAACCAGAGAGAGAAATCAATGTATTCAAACCCAGAGACAGATCACCTGGCAAGGGCAGCCAGCTGGATACTGGTGTGAGCGACTAGCTTGCTAGGTAGGTGTCTTGGTGAAAGCAGATTATTTCATGGATTTTATATGGCAAACAGTGGAGAGGGAGGCAGTACTTGCTGATCACTTTTTTATCATTTGGGGGTGGGGGGGAGAACAACCATTCAGTTACAACACATTTTTCTGGTGCCCAAAAAACCTAAAATATAAAATCTTTCTAGAGAGATGGGTGAGCAAAAAAGTTGAATGTCAAAGAGTGTCTCAAGCTGTGGCTCCACAGGCATTTCTTCTGCAGAGCTGGCCCCTTCCTTATCCTTCCCCACCACTACAGTTCCCTCCCACTGGTGTTTGAGCAAACACTGAGAACCAGACTGGAGGAACTGAATCAGGTGCTAAAAACCTTTACTGAAAACAAGGGAGTTTGACGTTTTATTGCCAGACGAATTTCTTGACACAGATCATGGCATAGCTGCCGAACAGCTGTGCTGTCACAAATCACAGGAAATGCAGTAGTAGGAGGGCTCAAAATGCTTTCTAGCATTTTAAACACTGAAACATGTTTAAACCTGTTTACTCACATTATTATGTTTAAAATTTATTAAATGTGTGAGTTTAATACTTCTTCAGAGTAGGAAACCACAGGTCTTACAGCTCATCCTTTCTTAATCAAAGTACTATTCCCCCAGCAACGAGTTTGTCAATAGAACTTTATAACCAAAATGCAGAAATTATAATGTAAATTAGGATGATTGCACACAAACCAATGAGGTTCATCTGATTTACTTTAGCTGAGAATCCTGTCCAGCAACATCACTCTGACCAGAGGAAATGGCAGGATTTTTCAGTCAGCAGCCTCGGTTCTTCTCTGCAGGAAGCTGATTCTCACAACATCCTCCTCCTGCCTTTCTCCTTTTCCATCCCTCTCAAACCATTGCCCTAAACCTCTGCTACTGAGCAGAGGAATGACTCTGATTAATTTGCTGACATAAATTTTCTCTCTGGGAAGATAATGCAGCTCTGCAGCAATACTCTCCTTCCTTTCCCTCTGTCTCTACTTGTCAACTTTCTCAGAAAAAGCTGAATCTTATCTATACAGCACAAACACAATGTGTTAGCTCTAAAGATTTTTTTATTGTTTCTTTTCTGTTTAAGTAATAGCTTGCCTCCTCTGAGCCAGTTCTCTTCCTTACTTGTTTTGGCTGACCTGTATTGAGTATCACAGATTTTTTTCACTATATTCCCTATTGCATGAGTGCCAGAATATACAGGGGTTGTTACCTCTTCTACTTCTGTGACCTTCAAATCCATGTATGAGAGAGAAATTGTTATCTTTTCATTCTCTGTCTCCTTCTTCTTCTTTGGTTGATTTAGAAAATGCCAGAAAGCATCAGGTGTAGATTTTTTCAGCTAAACCTAATTAAAAGGAATTTTTAACATGGAAATTAACAAGTTTAGGTTTCCATTTCCTCGAGCCAGGACACATTCCTTGTGACTCACAGTCTCATCTTAATAAGAATTCCCTGTTGTTACAGCAAATATTAATTTTAGCAATTTCAACTTGCTTTTTGGCCAGAAGTTGGCAAAGTGCTTTGATACTTTTTCTGTTCATCTGGCATTTTTTCCTCATTTCTTTCAGAGTGTTTCTTTGCTGCTTGAATGACTTCTTTGGAGGATAAGCATTTTCACATAGGATCAGCCTAATTTCCACGTCTGATTCCCAGTTTCTGCCACTTCCTTCCCACTACCACCTCTGAACATCTTGTCATACCAGAGATTAAAGATGTCTTCTCTGTGGCTCTTACTCATGGACACCTCCAGCTTTGCTTTGTGTCTAGTTTTTTTTCCACTGTCTCTTTTGCTCAGTTTTGCCAGCAAGGGCTGCTCACTACTTGCCTGTGAAAATGCTTGACCTTAGCATAAGCAATTTCAATGGTAGCATTTTTATATCACTCCCAAGAAGCATGTAAAGGGATAATTAAAGAATGTGTTTGCATTGGTGGATCAGAGTGACCTTGGGAGCAGGAGTCATGTGAGCCGTATGAGTAGTCCACGTCAGTGAAGCCCAGTAATGTTTTACACCCAAGTCAACTGCAACTAAGCCAACAGTAATTGTGCTGGTACTGTATCTTTCAACTAGATGCAGGATCAGTTCCTTAGAAGAGAAAAAAAATCCATTGAAGAACAGCTTGTCCTTAAACTCCTGAACTGGAACTACTTGGAAGATTAAAGGCAATTTAAATACTTATAGGAAGTAACTAAAATACCAAGAGAACTCCCCAAAGAACTGGTGCCCAGATGACTCTACACCAATGCCTGTTTTGTCACTGAGGTGTTATGCATCTGTGAGTTCTGAAGTAACAGCTATTGCACATACCGAACATGTTGTTGCATTCATGTTCACTTCCTTTTCTGTGAGGATCTGTAAATATATTTGCTGCTGTAATTCTATGGCATCCTTTAAATATCTGGATAAAGAAGTGTTAAGGTTTGGTTTGGTTTTTTTGTTTTTTTTTTTTTTTTTTTTTAANTGTGATTGTATTGCTCTGTGGAACAGCTACACAATTCTAGTTCCAGAGTAGTTTTATATTAATGGTTTAGGTTTTTGGCAAAATACTAATGTATACCTTCAAGATGTGCAGACTGAAGGGTAAGGTCCAAGATGTGGAAAGTGTTAAGAAAAAGTGATTATTTCCAGTTAGATGCAAATACCATATAACCCTTATGTCTTACTAAAAGTCCTGGCCATGACAATATGTATAACATTGTAGCTATCCATGCAAAAAGGTGAGCCTAAATGGAGACACAAATCTTTTTCCTGGAATTTCTTCTATGTGTTTGTTCACTGAAAATGTTTTTGAAAGACAGAAGAAATGCAGAAGATGGGAAAAGATACATAAATTTCTAAAAAATATGCAGAAATAGTAACAAATTTTCATAAAGAATTCATGCAATGCACCATTTTCTTCAGTTGCTTCCTACCTCTTCTCACCTGAAAGTGTCTTCTATTTTTAGGAATGGATTGAAGCAGGCTTCCACTTAAGAATCATTTTATCACGGCTTAACGTTAAAATGATTATACTTTAAAAAGCTACCTTTTTTCCCCTTGGATGAGTGCTAGCTAAAAGCTTGACCACTTAAGGAAAACAGCATGCACTTTAGCAATACTGTTTCCTCTAGTATTGACTGAGAATATTTACTAAGGAGGGTCAGGCAAGGAATCCACATAGAACAGCTCTTGCATTATGACATTCATGCCCAAGATCGCTGCAGTTTAGTCTCCTTGGCTTTAATATGGTGCTTGAGTTCCTTTACTGCACATTTTGTGAAAATTAATAAATTTGTTTTCTTCAGAATAAAACTCATTAACTCGTGGTGAATCAGCACTAATCTGCATTCTGCTTTTAGGCTACATTTGTGCTAGGAAGACCACTGCAATGTGGCTAAGAAAAGCCCACATCTATGGTAATAAATAAGTCTTCAGGACGAGGCCACTGCTTGAGGGCTGTGTACTGGGAACGAATGCTGGACTGTTCTTAGTATCAAAGCAACCCCGGGAGCTGTTTGAGCAAAGCATTGGTTGTAACAGGCCAAATTTGTGCCGGAGAGCACTGGGACAATTTGCGAGCAACAGGCAATCACAGCCTCGGGCCAGTAATTCTGGAGGTTACTAATGTTTACGTTAGTCAATCACATTTATTAAAGTCAAATTATTATGGTTATAATAAAGCCAAATGGCATGGCTTGTTTTGGCTATTGACGTCTGTAAAGTGGTCTCTTCAAGACGAACTCTCTAAAGCCTAAATTTACACATAATTGTACTCTGCCCACATCTAGTTTTTCCTACAATATTTTCTTTCTGCAGCAAGGCATGTCAGGAGAAAAGCAGGAAAAAGATCAAATTTTCATATTGTTCTTTCTGAGGTATATCACAGTAACTCAATTCAGGAATAGGCATTTAACTAATTTGCTATTCAAAGTGAAGTGATAATTAGTTTTGAAAAAAGTGCAAAAAAGTGCAAGTATTTTTGAAAAAATGGTTTCTTACACACATACTCCCACTTTGATTACAGAGTCTGATTCTACAGAAATTTTCATTGTTTTTGAAACCATTTTTTCCAGCTTGACAAACCCCAGCTGATAGGAAGAGTAGCAGTTAGTGAAACTTCATTTCATGGATTGGTCTTGAATGATTCACTGTACTAATACTGAAACTATCACCACCTAGCTACTCACTATCTGTACTCTGTTTATAATTTCCAAATTGCATGCTATTTTTTGAATGGCTCCCAAACCCGCAGAGCTGTCCAGATGGCCATGTGAATGCTTCCAATACTCACGCAAACATACATTCTCACTTTTATTTCTGATATTTTACTTCGCATTGAATGTTCTTCTGAACAAAAATTCGCTTTCACAAACATTCGGAGAACGCAAATGAAAGGAGCTCTGAACACTATAGAAGCTGATTCATAGTTCCTATTCAAATAAATGCTAGTGAAGCCTTCTGAAACGACTATAATCATGAGCGTATTCTTCCCCTCCTTATGACCCAGATTTGAAGAGGAAGGAAGTACATGGGTAACTTGAAACATGCAAATAGTGTCAGTTGCGCACAGATTTACAAATGCAATTACATTTTTGCTGACCCAGGAGCTGTATGATTCTTATTCATGTTCACCTTTTTCCAGCTTTTGTATGCTACCCTTTTCTGAAATTTTATTGGAAATTTTAACATATAATGGAAAAGCAGCAGCTTAGCAAACATTAATCACCAATTTTAATGTCATAATGCAAGGGAGAAAGAATGACACTGAAATAAAAGAAACAAAAGAAAAAGAGGACAGATACAGAAGAAAAGCAACCATGGGAAAAGCACATAAAGCCAGCATGACTGCCAGTGCAAGAATATAAATGCAAAGTCAATGGTTACAAGGTTTAAAAGGCCAATCAATGAAGAAATTGCTGGAAGTAATTCCAGGGTTTGAATAGGTCGATGATAATAAACAAGATGAGGATCCTTCAAAAGGCTGGGGTGCTGCTAGGAAAAGAAAGTCTCTATGTGAGTTGAAGGAAATTAAAATACAAAAATCATGTGACTAAGAAGGTGTCACTATAACATCACTAAACAATCAACCAGCAGAAGAAATTATTTAACTACTTTTCCAATAATCACATTATATTCATCTGAATGTATTTCCTTTATTTTCTTTATTATGTATCCATTCAGAGCTTCTTCCTTTAGGAGAACAATGAAGATTAATTTCTAATATGAGCCATGAAGAAGCTAAACACTAAACATTTTCATTGCATACATTTTATAATAGAGTTCTCAGAAATACATTGAACAGATCTTTGAAATGGATGTTTTTATATGCCTCTGGAGTTTACAATAGTATTCGATTTCGCATAATTTTGGGTACAGAGTCAGTCAGTAGAAGTAGTTTAAGCAATTATTTGCAGTGCTGTTCTTCTTCAAGTCCTGCAGATATAGACTGCTCAGCCCTCTTCTGCTTGAATATTACAGACAGCTGGCACAGATGTAGTAGGTAGGTTGCATGGAAAGTGAACATCTGTTTAAGAGAGTGATGTTGGCTCTGGCTTGTTTTGCTGTCTATGCAACAGTGCTCTAGGAAATCTGGGGATTTGTTAACCAAGGGGTGAGATAACCAACAGAAGGTAGCCCTTATCTGAGGAAGTAAAAGAAACAGGAGAAATGCACGGGGGAGAGCTACAGCTTCAGGGAAGATAACTGAGTGGTCGAGGATACAAGAAAAACAAAGGAACTGGAGCTGAATTAGGTCCTTCGGGATTAACAGCAACTAAAGTTACCTTTGTAAAGAAGAAGTGTGATGCCCACCTCCCAGTCTTTCTTCGGTCCTCAACATCAAAGTGCTGGACACTGGCTGGTAACAAGTGATTGAAAAAGGGTAGGAACTGGAAACTCTTTTTTCCTTCTTTTGTATCACAAACTTTCATACTTACCGTTATGTACCCAGTCTAAGTCCAATGGCCACAGTTATCACATCTACCCTTCCTTTCCTCCTCCATAAATCCAGTGAGAAGGCTTCATGATCTGCGGTGAAGATGCAAGTAGGAACTTTGCATGGCATCAGGGAGAGGCGGGTGTCTGTGCAGCAACTGAATAGGTTATGTTCCCATGTCTACTTTTCGATGAGACTTCACAGATGGCCAGTAATAAGATTACAGGGCTGTCTCCTGTGAGACTATGAGCACCATCTTCCGTAAGACAATGCTTAATGGTATTACCTGCATCCTCGTTTCCAGTAAACTGCAAGCAATGAAGCTTATACTGAAGGCATGAATGTTAAGACTATTCAGCCACACGCATTTTTCCCCACTAATAATCACCAGCAAAGGGAAAAGAAGATGGAACTTGAATGCATAGAAGAGAATGAATAACAGTAGCAATAATAATAGCAGTAATAATAACAACAATAGAATTAGAATTCAGTTGACGTCTATGTATGACCCAGAAGGTAAAGCAGCTAAGTGAGTGTGTTTTTTCTTTGTTGGAATGTTATTTTCAGCAGGCTTAAACAAAACAAAACAAAACAAAAAAAATACAGGGACTGTCATGCTTTTTAAAGCAAAATTTAAACATTTTCAAAACTACTAAAATAAGTAGAATGCTCTGTTCACAATTCAACCTGCTTTAGCCATTGGACAGTTATGGTTGAGTGCATAGCCACATGCTTCATACTCAAAAAATACAGTAAAAATTCCATATGTTCGTGAGAAAAGTATTAGTCATTTGATTTTCCTCTGAATTGCTATTACTTTATTGTGACAAAAGGGTACACTGTACACATCTGTGAAAATGCATTGTAATCTACACTAAAGCAAGATTACGTTGACAACCTCATGACCATTTTATTACCTGAAATCAAGGATAGGACTCCAAATTACCTAATCTGGTAAAATTACTTTGGAATTCTGAAACTGTTTTGAAGAGTTATAGACCCTTCTAATTTAAGTGAATTAATTTTCCTTCTTAAAATTATATCACCTGAAACAAGAATACATGATCTGGAGTAAGAAGCAATGGTTTGTACACAGTACCCCTTAAGAAGTAATCAGAGGGATCAGCCAAACTTGCATTTGCTCTACTGTTTTGAACCCAAGATTCTTATGGAAAGACAAATGACCTAAGTATAAGCCATCCTGAGGTTAAAAAAACATGGAAAACTGAAAAGGAAGCATGCATAGAATAGTCTCTTTTATCTGCCATTCTCTGAAAATTGGGTTATATTGGAGAATTGTGCTATTGAGGAACCTAATCTGTAAGATTAGAGATTTGGAGCTGTTTAGATTCCTCCCACCCCTGAATGTGTTTTTTCAGCTTCAGAATAACTCACCCTTTAATTTTAGAAGACACTTTCATCTTTCAATTCAAGAAAAAATAGTTTCCATTTATTGGCTGTGGAATAATTTCTCAGCAAGAATCTGTTACAAATACACATATTAACACTCAGTGCATCTTCTCGTCAATGGATTCTTAAGTATCTTAAGAAAAAAACACATGATCAGTATAAATTGAAGTTGCAACATCGTTTCTGTCTTGTAGGTATGCTACATTTGGCAGTATTGTGATCTTATTTTGTCTCATTTTGATTATTTTATTTTACTTTTAAAGCTTTAGAGACTCAAAAACGTAATTCGTACTGCAGCAAAAATTACTATTCTGTGCCTTTTCATTGGTGGGAGCATTCTAACTAATAATACTAATAGATATGTATTTCTTGCTACAGTACTTTATAATCCAGTAAATTTACCTTGAAGCCAGAGGCACTATGTCAGATCAGCACATGTGGAATACTGTAAACAGACACCACCATCTTCTGCCAAACTCTTTAATCTTGAAAACAAAACCCAAGCAAGTGTGAAGGATTTGAAGAGAAACAGAGGCATCACAGGCCAGCAGGAGGACACCAGATGGGAGTTGAGTTTGCAGCCAGTGCTCTGTCCCCTTCTATGACACTCAGAGCCACGTTCTGTAGGCTAATGGACCTTTGGGTTTCAATTTAGACTTCATATTTCTTGCAGGAACTTAAAGAAGAGTGAACCCTGAATAAAGCACTGAGAGCAGTCTCATATAGACCTTGCATGAGTTTTATCATGGCTCTGGATATATTTCTCACACATTCATATGAGATGTTTCACATCTCTTTCTGTCTTTCTAGTCTGTCAAGAAGTGGTTTACAGACACCAAAACATTTCATTGCTTCCTCCCAAACAGACCCTCGTAAAATAAACCCATGAGCCATTTGGCATCTAAATTAATATCAGTGTTCCACACTTGCATGTTAAAATTATAATTTACTCTAACTGTGCAATCATAGGGCAACTGGACCCCAGACTCTGCCAAACTGTAGGACGCTGTTCTGTAACGATGTAAATAACATGTCGCCATGTACCCGGCTGACATATTTCAAATGTAAATCAAGTTGCCCTGGTTTTGTACCTGACAGTGCCCTAAGCTAAACGACATTTCAGACCCCTGGCTGTCCCAAGGCCGCTGTATTTTAGCCCTTGGTAGTCCCAAAGGGTTAAACAGAAACCTGACATGAAAACAGGGGCTGGGAAAGTTCAGTTACTATTTGCAGGACCAAGATAACTAAGCAGACTGCTTGTTTTAAAGAGTTTCTGGTTTTGCTCTTGCTTCTAATTATCAGGAAAGATGCACTAATGGCCCACCATTAAGAATCCTGAGGAAAAAAAAAGGAGAAAAAAAAAAAGATAATAATAGAATTTATTTGAGTGAATAGGTGTGTTAAGCATTTACAGGAAGCTCTTTTGTGCAGTTAAAAATAGCCTCAGACAAAGGAGATGGTTGATGCCTGGAGTCATCTGGCAGGAACATCAAGCTCAGCGGGGTGGGGTGAGGGGGGCGGTTAGTGGAGGTTAGGGGGTGAGGCTAGAGTTAATGGGATTTCTTACGTTTCAAAATCGTCAGCCGTTGAGTCAAAACTGTTGTGCGAGCAATTAGCAGAGGGTCAGCTTTGCAGAAGTTCGTTCCAGGGTGTATGCGAGGGGAACAGAAAAGATGGGAAGAAGGGCAGAAAGAGAAACCAGAGAGGAAGGGGAAATAAACCAGGTGCCAGAGGCAGACAAACGAGAGTATAAATGAAAGAAAGCCTTTCCTGCACTGCTGGAAGAAGTGAAGGGGGGTACTGTTTATAAGTGAGCAAATAATGGTAATCACTGTG
Organism: Nycticryphes semicollaris; assembly: GCA_013400055.1. Taxonomy (NCBI): domain Eukaryota; kingdom Metazoa; phylum Chordata; class Aves; order Charadriiformes; family Rostratulidae; genus Nycticryphes; species Nycticryphes semicollaris. Next base: position 633,948 of record VXBJ01006319.1, read on the forward strand.
CTCAGATATTGTGCTATAGATTTTAATCCAAAAATAATGCATCTTTCCTCAGATTTCAATAATTACCCAGCCAAAGGGAAGAAACCACCTTTTCCAGTACAGTGATTTGCCACTAGAAAATTTGCCAGTTTGCTGGAAATATGCTTGGTTGTTTACGTATGAGCAGACGGTCTATCTTCTGTAGCTTGAACAGAATTGGAATATACATACTTTCATATTCATAAACAACAAATCTATGAAACAGGCCTGATAAACCAAAAGCTAATGATAGACACTCAGTGTAGGGTGCAAGGGCTGCAAATCACTCTAGGAGTCTGATGCAAGAGAGTTCAGTAAGAAAAGGCTGTAGGAAGAAGTACATTAGCAAAAATCAGAAGCAAGATCCAGCACATCTCTCCTTGCGTTTAAGTATCCATTTGATTACCTTGGGGGCATTAGGGGACAAGTTTCATCAGGAAAAAAGCAATACTAACTGGGGGAAAAAAAGGAGATCTGAGCACTTAGAAATACCAATTTCACAACTTTAAAAAGACGTATAAACATTAGCAGTTAGACATAATGACTAGGAAAAAAAAATACAGGGTGAACTGAGAGACATAATGAAAGAATCTTATAGAATATAAATTAAATATAATGAAAACAACTGCAAAGTGATTAGAAGAAATGAGCAGATGAAATAATTTTGAAGTGGGTTTAGGAATTCTGAAGTCCAACATCATTTTGAAGTTGTGGATTTTCCTTTTAAAAAAAACAAACCTCTTGGAAATGTCAAAATGTGATTTTTAAAGGTTCTTGATGCACTTGGTGAAAGGGAAAACTGGGTCTTGATTAAGAGCTGGAGTCTGGAAACCTTGGAAGTGCTAGTTTCCAATCTTTGAACCTGTAGATTACAAATCTGGTCCCCCAGATCCTTCTTCTGACTAGGAACTAGAGTCATAATTGAAACCTCAAAATCCCAGAAAATTTACAATTCCCACTTGAGCCACAAACTGAAGAATCTGGGAGCTATTTAAGCTCCAGCAGGCAGGTAGGCTACAGAGATGTTAGAAAGAGTTGTTGGCACATTTAAAAACTCTACCTAGCCTATCACACCCTCAAAGAAATCAAAATGTCTCTGCCAACATCTGATATTTGACAAAATTTCATTCTTTGATGGAAAAATTGTTCCCTTTGAGAATATCTGAACAGCCTGTTTAGAGAGTTGAAACACATCATATTCCAGAAATAAGACCTGAGAAATGAGCAAAAAGGTTTTCTGCAATACTTTCAGCAGTTTCTGAGCAAACCCCTTGTAAGCCTTTTCTGTTTACGTACCTCCACCTGAGATCACCCGTTCCTACTTAACAGCTTTATCCTGACTGCCCAGCTTCATCAGTTTGATAACAGCCAAGAAATCGTTTTGACGCTCAATGCTTTCTGTCAACAATAAAACTTGTAACTGCAGCCCTGGCTTGTTGTCACTGTGGTATGCTGTTAAAAGACCTATTTTCACAATTAGACAAACCTTCACAGTTTGTACAACTGCAAGACTGAATGACTCTGTCTGTGATGACAGGAAGACCATTTTCACCATATAAAAACATCTCTAACAATTAAAGTGCAGGGCTAACTGTACACACAATTTATGGTTCAACAATTAGCCTAGCACATTTGACAATGCATTGCCAAGTGAAACAAATTTGGCCTTTAAAGCAAACAGGTTTTTTTTTCAGTGCACATTTTCCAGCCAGTTGTGCTTTTAAGGTCTTTTTGATTCTAAGTATGTAAGAAACTCCTATTAGGACTAATGAGAGTCTTAAAAGCCCAGACAATTTACTTCCTAGGATTATTTTTCATTTCCTTCCAAGCACAACATTAGAAGAAATTTTAAAGGTCTTCACTATTATCATGAGAAGATCAGACAAGATGTCCAGGCAGCTTCTTTCACTGAAATTTTGCTTTCTGTAATGCTAGTGCATTTAGCAAAAAGAGCGAGCAAGTGCATACTGGGACCTATCAGAGTTCACTTTGGGTAGCCAGCTATGAAAGTACATTCTCATAATAAGAAACACCAGCTTGGGTCACCAGCAGGGGCAGTCACACTCATTTGTTTGATTTCAAGTTACTCCTGGGTTTCTTAGGTTTAAGATCAGTCAAGAAAGGTTTTTTTCTGTTTATCAGTGTAGTTGTACAACCCTGCTGTAGACTTTATACTCTTCTTAGTGTTTCTGTGAGAGAGGAAAGGATTATTATCCCAGTTTGTAAGATGGTGATCTGAAGACATAAAGGCATTTTATTTGCATAAAATGATACAAATTTTCACAAATGCTCAAGGTCTGTCACTTGCCTAGGTTAATTTTAAGTACTATTTCTAAATAGGGTTTTAGCACATAAACTCTTGATTTGTAGGTCTCAGATAGACTACTCCCTGAATAGCCCAGGGGAGCAGCGATCACATAGGGAGCCAAGGAACAAGTGCTTCGAGAAGGGCAGTTAGAGGCAGGGAAGAACAGCAGTACAGGAATTTATTTTTCAGAAATAGAGTCACAGTTAGACATCACACCTAAGACACGTGAAATAGGAAAAGTGTCTTCAGCTGTCTGAACTTAAGTACCTCGAATGTGAGAAAACAGCATGTGAATATCAATGATCTTGTTCACAGTTTTGCATTTAGGGACTTGACATCATCTGAAATCTACCTTTGGGCTGCTTTTGCATATGAGAAATCCAACAAAGTGTTAGCATGACTGTGTCCAGAGTAAATCTCTCAGAGTACCAGGGGTGAAGGGGTTAATATTTTAGCCTGAAGGAAGTCCTGCCTGTGTCCCCTATTTTACCATAGAAATACCCATTATGAAAAGTGGTGACCTCCTGAAAGTTAGGACAGGAGATAGGATGAAGAAACCCCCTGGGTTGTTGTTTAGATTGTTCTCCAGCCGGAGAGCTTCTGCCTGAGGCAACCAGAGGACAGATTTTCAGGACCTGGGAGGATCATTCAGGAAGAAAATCCAGGGGTCTCCGTGTGGAAAGATGATTTGGGATACCAGGTATGAAAGCAAGAAGTGCAGCAGCTGATAAATCCACCCAAAAAAACCCCCACCAACCAACAAGAGAACCCCCAAAACAACAACCCCACACATCCCCTCACCACACACACCCCCAACAGGGAACAGCAGAGATCCCTGAAGTCATCACGAAAACACTTGGTGTGACTTTCAGAGCAGGAGAAAGGGACAATCCTGGACTGCAAAACACAGCTGCAGTCACCAATTTTGGCAGTGAGCCAGAGGATTAAAAAAAAAGTTCTCTGTTCATAGAAAGAAAATAAATTGCTACAGCTTTTGGGCTTTGCTATGGGACCAAAAGACTCCTGCCTTTTTTATGGTCTGTGTAGAAGCCATATTGATAAGTAACTGGGCAATATAACAACTGCAACAAAATCTGACCTTCAGTGAAACACATGCAAGATACCTGACTGACATTAATTAACTGGGATATACATTCACTGACAAAGCAATGTGCTTCCAGAGTGATGGAAGCAACTTACAAAATAGAAAAAAATTTGCCCAAAATAATATTTTAGAAAGAGCTAGTGTATCAACAAGTAACATGTGAATTGAAGGGTTTGGATTACTAGCTCAATATGCATTTATAATATAATTCACAGCCGATTTAATAAAGTGTATCTCTTTTCTCTTTGGGTGGTCTTATAATCACTGAAGTGAATTAAGTCCTTGTGCTGAGGGAATCCTTTTAAGTAGAGCTTATTACATTGAGTAAAACATCCCCGTTCCCTGCTTCTTAGATATTTTGTTGTTATGCATAAGGGCCAAAATAAGGGACTTGAGAAGAAGTTGTAAGAGCATGAAAGAATCCTCCAAAACTTTATCATATAAGTAGATGATCATATATTTTTATTAGCATTGGAGAGGTCTGTGGTTACAAGAGTACAGAAAATCTAAAATTACATTTAAGAAAAACTGAAAAATTAATGCACCTTTTCATAACATGGGTAAAGGTTTCAGTACATTAGCCTGTGTTGAGGAAAAAAGAGTATTCTCAGTTGGGAAAAAAGACTTATGAATAGTAGGTAACATGTATGCTGGTTGTTTAAATTTCCAGAGAGCTTCTTTTGATCCAGAAAAAGAGCAAGGGCTGGACTGTAAGCAATCCTACCTGCTACTTATCTGCATGCATCACAATCCTAGCATGGATTTATAAATGATGAGGAAAAGTATCTCTCATGAGGAGAAAAAGTCATCGAACAATTTAGAATAATAGGAACATTTGAGATTATTATGCTCTCTTTGCACATTCAGAGAACGATGTAATTTGTCTAACAAGTCAATTGACATGAATTATTCACCTTCAGAGCATTGCTGGTGGCATATCTACACTGAGACTGTGATGGGGTGGTGCTCTGCTCCAATCTAACAATCTAGCAGGGAACACCAACATGGGTGCCCAGCACTGCCGAGTGAACCCAGTGATCCTGCACCCACACTGGAGCTGGTCTGCTTCCAGCCAGCATAGTCTTATCTTTCCTAGTCCTCTGCAAACCTGGCTCCAATATCTGAAGCATAGACTTGCCTAAAACCAGAAATTGGTGTTTCTCTTTTGAAACTTTCCCATCTGAGCTGCAGTGGGCTGCTGCTCTCCTCTCTCGGGTCTTGATCCTGACTGGTCTTGTCCTGCTGGCTGCTGGCTAACTAGTCCTTTTCCTGATTACACCTTGGTTTCTATACCTACCAAATGTGACAGCCATTCAGATTTCCTTCAGCTTGGACCTCTCTCATGGAAATAATGTTTTGATAAAATAACCTCATGAAATAAGACTTGTTTTTTTTTCTTTTCTTTGGCTTGTCACAGGTGAAGAAGAGTACAACAGCAGAGCAGAATGCATAAACTACCACCTCTCCCACAACTTTGACTTCCACACCTCAAATTTTTAACTCTTCTCTTTCTAGTCATCATTCCATTAAGAAAGCCTTTATCACTTCATTTTCTTTCTGCATTCACCCCGCAAGCGATAAATATTATTTTTCATAGAATAATTAAGATTTGCACTTCTTTTCTCCCAAAGCTGTGATTTTGAGCACAAATGGGAGTTTTGATGCCTTGCCTCAAACAGGGTTAATTTTCCTTTTAAGTAAGGAACTGCTTCTGCAAATCTTTTTTTTT
>VXBJ01006320.1:233-17741 GCA_013400055.1 Nycticryphes semicollaris
TCTGGGACCAGTCGACGGGCTGAGCCTTTCTTCCCCCCCCCCCAAAGGGACATGTTTGGGTAAGACTTAGACTGTACAGAGCGCTTCCTCGGGAAACTTAGAAATCATCCTACATTGATAGCCAGGCTGTATTATTTGTAACTCTGTCATGCGGTTTCTATAATTAACACTTTTATCTGCATGTGCTTTGCAGACAAGTGTATTTATCACCGGCAACCCATACAAACCTTCAAATATGTTGCTTAAATAAACTGCACTGGTTAAGTAGCTAGTTGTTTCAGTTTCTCATTGAACGCGATCAAAGACTTGAGAATGGCCATGCTGGTTCATGAGCACAACTAGACTGAAAGTGCAGTCCACTATTAGTGTATCTGGAATCGCAAACGTTTAATATATTAAACGTAACTGGACTGCTAGTGGTGAATTGGGCATCACTCAGAATTTAAACCTAGCCGCACCTAGCCTCCCACCTCAGTGAGGAGTGTTAAAACGCAAGGAGGTTTATTTTCTGCCAAAACTACTTTTGCCTCTTAACGCAACAAAAGCATACTGAAAAACCACTCAGGCTTCAGAATTGGTAATGAGTAAGCAGCTGTAAAGAAGTACGTTTTGTCAGTTCTTGAACTGAGGACAACTGCTTCTGATGGAGTGTTATAAACATATCACCAGACTTTAGCATCTCATAAAGTCCCAAGTATTAATATATCAAACTACAAACAGGGAGATTGATTTTTTTTTCAGATGGAAATGATGAAGTATATTTTTATAGATTCACTAATAAAGAAAAACACTTTTAACACTAAGCAGAGCTATGATTCAGCAGGGAAATCCTTGGGACTATGCAGTCCAGTTCTCTGTAGGCACTACTGTTGTTATGGTTGAGACCAGAAGTAGCACTATCTTCTTTTCAGTTTCTTAACTTCAGTGCAGCAAATTATCTCCTTCAGTATTACATCATGAGCAGGGAAAGTGGATTTCTGATTGATTCCTGAATTTGTTTGTGAGTATGCTTTGGTGAAACTGTCAGTAGGATTCATTTCTGATACTATTTCTAAATCTCCTATGAAGTTACACGTGCCATACGTGAACTCTACATGTATGTGAATTTGAATCAAGAGGTTATTTCATCATGTGTGTAACTTTTGGTTTTTACATAAGAGAATGAGTAAGATATAATTACTAAGGAGCTTAATGAGGGAACCTCATAGTTACCTGCAGCATGAGGTTAGAGAGAAAGACAAAGATTTTTCATCCTATTTAAGTGCAGTTATAGAAGAAAGAAACACTTTATGTATTTGCTGCCTTTTTACAGAATCTGTCTGGTCTTAAGAAATAATGAGGTCTGCAAAAGATACTGAGGGGGTTTTTTTGGGGTTGTAATTTTGGTTGGGGTTTTGTTGGTTTTTTAAAGAATACAAATCTTAAGAAAAGCTATGAAGACTGATTAAGTCCTTGATCACTCATAATGCACAAATAAGAGCATCTAATAGGAGTTCAGTGTTCATTTTTCGGTGAAAGCATCACTCAAATGATGGATCTCTCGGACTAGGATTATAAATACAAAAGAAATGGTAGTATTGTTAAAGTCATCACACAACATTATTCTAAAAGGGGAAGGGGAGTGTGTTATGATCTTTGGAGATTTTGGAAAATAGTGCCTGCAAAATCTGGGAATTAGAGGGTCAAAGCCTGTGTATGATCCAATCATATTTCACTTTTCTTCCACTTCTAAATTTTGCTAGATAGATTTTACAGCTTGTTGTTGACTACTGCTTTTGCAGAACAATTAATTTTTAATCATCTTACAACATTTTATAATTTGTAGCCATAAAGGTCACTCACATAAGATATTCTGTTTTCTGTGAGGCTAGCAGTGAGTTGTCATTTCTCAGGTATTTCCACTTGGAAACCACAAAAATATTTTTCTAAACATGATAGATTTAAATCCATTCACTTTTCTACATAGTTTCTCAAAATTTGACATACTGCCAAGATTGGGTAGATAACCCAGGAGATATTTTCAAAAATAAATATTACATTAGCTGCTATTGTCTCAGTTTAAAACATAAGTAGCTATTACCTAGATAAGGGAAGAAACTACCCACTATTGGGATTATCTCTCTGTTTATTACTTATTAATTTCTTACAGAGGTAGTTCCTGTGAGACCATTGTTCAGTCAGGGTTCAAACCATACAGTTAATGTATTCAGGGCACTTAGAGATGCAAATAATTGCATTTGTTTAATAAACACTCCATGGAATATGTATAAATGCATGCAAATATATTGGGGTGCAGGTTTTCTAAATTTCTAACCTCACCCTCTGTGCAGAAAAAAGATTGGTTATAGGGTTCAGTTTGTTGAGAATCTGAGTAATCCAAGATTAAAACTTTCGGTGTTGAATGAGGTGACCTCCTGAAGTAACTTTATCTCCTACCAAGACAATTTAAAGGGTGCTTCTGTCTGCCCTACTCAGTTGTCTGAAGTTATGCAGACGGTAACTGAAGCATTCAGAGACACTAACCATCCTCCACCACTCCAAGAGGGAGGTTGTGCTAAAATGCAAAACTAATTATAGGAAATTATTGGGTTTGTTCTATACATGACATCAGTTTAAACTTTCACATACAAAGAATGGTGAGAAGATCAGAGAAAAAAAGACCTTTTTTCTAAGTATTTGATCAGACTTGTGAAGGAAATACACTTTCCATCTTTTGAAGATTTTCAAGAGAGAAAAAATCCACAAAAAATATGCAGCCATTCTGATATTCATCATTTATCCCTAAAATCTTTTCTGTTTTTCATGAAGTAGATGAGCAAATAAGCCTATTGAGAATAAATCAATTCCAAAATAATTTATTTCAGAAATTAATGACCTAAGTTCAATTTCTATTTTCTCTCTTTGACTAATTGATATATACATAGTGTAGCAGGTCAAAAAGGGGAATTAAGCTATTGTCAAGTGGAGTTTCTTCAGTCAGCTGAGGAACAGGGCTTGCTTTAGATGAAGAAGAAATGTCTTCTGATGATCATGATGAGGCACAGACATTTTTGACACATGAGGTTGGTGTCACAATCACTTATGTATTGGATACTGTTCATTATATTCAAGTATATGTTGAATATCCAAAGGCTGTTCTTGCTAATGGCCATGGAGATGCACGACTAGAGATCAACTCAGGCTTCATGAATGACAGATAATTTTTTTGTTAGTTACTGCTGTGGACATAAAAAAGGTTTGAACTTTGAACTTTGGATGTGAGAGTGAATTCATTATGATTTATGTTTATGGAATCAGAAGAGCAANAGAGGTAGTTCCTGTGAGACCATTGTTCAGTCAGGGTTCAAACCATACAGTTAATGTATTCAGGGCACTTAGAGATGCAAATAATTGCATTTGTTTAATAAACACTCCATGGAATATGTATAAATGCATGCAAATATATTGGGGTGCAGGTTTTCTAAATTTCTAACCTCACCCTCTGTGCAGAAAAAAGATTGGTTATAGGGTTCAGTTTGTTGAGAATCTGAGTAATCCAAGATTAAAACTTTCGGTGTTGAATGAGGTGACCTCCTGAAGTAACTTTATCTCCTACCAAGACAATTTAAAGGGTGCTTCTGTCTGCCCTACTCAGTTGTCTGAAGTTATGCAGACGGTAACTGAAGCATTCAGAGACACTAACCATCCTCCACCACTCCAAGAGGGAGGTTGTGCTAAAATGCAAAACTAATTATAGGAAATTATTGGGTTTGTTCTATACATGACATCAGTTTAAACTTTCACATACAAAGAATGGTGAGAAGATCAGAGAAAAAAACCCTTTTTTAAGAAAAATTTGTGTTTGATTAGACTTGTGAAGGAAATACACTTTCCATCTTTTGAAGATTTTCAAGAGAGAAAAAATCCACAAAAATATGCAGCTAATCTGATATTCATCTCTTTATCCCTAAAATCTTTTCAGTTTTTCATGAAGTAGATGAGCAAATAAGCCTATTGAGAATAAATCAATTCCAAAATAATTTATTTCAGAAATTAATGACCTAAGTTCAATTTCTATTTTCTCTCTTTGACTAATTGATATATACATAGTGTAGCAGGTCAAAAAGGGGAATTAAGCTATTGTCAAGTGGAGTTTCTTCAGTCAGCTGAGGAACAGGGCTTGCTTTAGATGAAGAAGAAATGTCTTCTGATGATCATGATGAGGCACAGACATTTTTGACACATGAGGTTGGTGTCACAATCACTTATGTATTGGATACTGTTCATTATATTCAAGTATATGTTGAATATCCAAAGGCTGTTCTTGCTAATGGCCATGGAGATGCACGACTAGAGATCAACTCAGGCTTCATGAATGACAGATAATTTTTTTGTTAGTTACTGCTGTGGACATAAAAAAGGTTTGAACTTTGAACTTTGGATGTGAGAGTGAATTCATTATGATTTATGTTTATGGAATCAGAAGAGCAATTGACCTGCAATGCACTAATGTGTCCAGTGTTGTTTTCAAAAGTGTCCTGGTGCTTCCATTTTTTTTGCCATTTTCTTATTTGGGACCAGAAGTATGCAGCAATCTGTCATGGTGAACCTTTTATGTGGCAAAGGAAGAAAATATCAATATTTACCATTCGTCACTGTCCATAGTTGCTTCTTGCTAAAATTAACAAGCAGATGAGAATGATGAATCTAGGTCTCTACATATTTTATCAATGGATTCAGAAATTACGTGAAATGATCACTTTATTTTCCTGCTCTGGAAAATGGCTCAAGCCTTGGTGTTTTTTTCTATTTTGATGATAAACTGTTCAGGTGTGGGATAGTCAGTCATTAGACATTTGCAAGGTGCCTTGTTCACATAGGGCCACCATCTCTATTAGAGGATATATGTGCTGCTGACATAGAAGCAATTAATTATAAGGCAATGGAGAAAGATGCCATAGTGAAATTCATCTTTGAAGATTGTGCACATGAACTTACATATTCAAAATAAAGATTTCAAAACAATTCTGCACCATCTTGGAATTTATGAATGTCACTCTGATAGTAGAGATCACTTTTACTCCCAAGGCTAGGAGTGGATTCAAGTGGCTTCCTATTCTTCATACAAGGTCAAAATTAAATAATTAGTGGCAGCATTAGAATAAAACATGATGCTACTTTCATGCTGTGTCCTTCTGAACTCAAGTTTCCATCATTTCTTGATTTCAGGTATTTTGTATATTTACAATGAGAGCTACATGAAAAATTTTTTTCTTGGCGACTGAGCAGTTTTTAATACAATGAGAGAAATGAGTAATGACTGCAGATATTTCACACTGTAACTTCTGCTGCAACTCAAATTGTCTGACTTCTTTATGGTACTTTCTTTCAGGAAAACATAGGTAGTCTTTAAATAAGTTTAGTGGAAATAATCCTCTCCTGCTTGCCATGCATTTCCCCAGAGTACAAGACTTTTAAAGATGAGAATGTGTGTCCTAATCCAAAACTCATTAATACCAATTGAAATCTTCCTACTGAAGTTTAGAACTGCTCTCTAGCAAATACATTGTTATTCTACTCTTTACCCCATCTTGCTCATATATTTAATATGGATTGGCAGTAAGAAATTCTGTGCAGAAAAATATAGATTCAGGCCAAGATTGGTNCTGCAACTCAAATTGTCTGACTTCTTTATGGTACTTTCTTTCAGGAAAACATAGGTAGTCTTTAAATAAGTTTAGTGGAAATAATCCTCTCCTGCTTGCCATGCATTTCCCCAGAGTACAAGACTTTTAAAGATGAGAATGTGTGTCCTAATCCAAAACTCATTAATACCAATTGAAATCTTCCTACTGAAGTTTAGAACTGCTCTCTAGCAAATACATTGTTATTCTACTCTTTACCCCATCTTGCTCATATATTTAATATGGATTGGCAGTAAGAAATTCTGTGCAGAAAAATATAGATTCAGGCCAAGATTGGCATATGACGTTCATATTTCTGCACATTGTATCTCCAGTCAACATTCCCCTCATTGTTTAGATGAAGTTTCATCCAGTCCTGCTTTGTCCAGCAAACAAGTTTTATTTGTTTGCTCTTGTAGACTCTTTTGTTGCTGTTGCTGTATTCAAAGTATGAATTTAGTCCATCCAAGTTTGCCATCACAAGTGGCAAGTTCCTCTACTTAAAGCTGAGCAAATGATCGGTCATGTCAAACTGAAACCAGCTGTGACCCATTACTGAAGCAGAAGCATTTGCTCCTAAGAATGATGACTGCATGGAGCATATATACCCTTTTTAAGGCTTGTCAGGAGAGCCACAGGGCTTTTTTTCTTTTTTTTTTTTTTAAAAAACCTTTTTTATTTTGTATAGACAGTTCTAAAAGCAGCTTTCTACAGACTGTCTGATCGCACAATCCTCTTAGCCTTTCTCTGCTGTAGGAAGGCCATCATATTTCCTGCTCTCAGTGGCTGGCGTTTCTCTCTCCCCTGTGTAATGACTGTAGTCAGGAGGGCAGCACCTTACCTACTTCCAGTGATGATGTTATAGCTCAAATTTTAAAATGATTTTTTTTCCTTGTTTTCTTTCAGTTCACACTTTTTGGGCAAAATCTTCATTCAGTTCTACTCATTAGAAATATTTGAAGCAATAACTTTCTATTTATTATCTTAGTCCCAAAATAATTTATTTATTTTCTGCAAATGGAAAATAAGCCCTTTCATTCCAGCTTCATTTCTAGGTTCAGTTGTGGCACAGTTCCCAGTTGTTATTTCTGCTTTAGTGCAGCNGCAAATACATTGTTATTCTACTCTTTACCCCATCTTGCTCATATATTTAATATGGATTGGCAGTAAGAAATTCTGTGCAGAAAAATATAGATTCAGGCCAAGATTGGTATATGACGTTCATATTACTGCATTTAATCCATCCAAGTTTGCCATCGCAAGTGGCAAGTCCCTCTGCTTAAAGCTGAGCAAATGCTCGGTCATGTCAAACTGAAACCAGCTGTGACCCATTACTGAAGCAGAAGCATTTGCTCCTAAGACTGATGACTGCATGGAGCATATACACCCTTTTTAAGGCTTGTCAGGAGAGCAACAGGGCTTTTTTTCTGTTTGTTTTTTTTTTTCTAAACATTTTTTATTTTGTATAGACAGTTCTAAAAGCAGCTTTCTACAGACTGTCTGATTGCACAATCCTCTTAGCCTTTCTCTGCTGTAGGAAGGCCATCATATTTCCTGCTCTCAGTGGCTGGCGTTTCTCTCTCCCCTGTGTAATGATTGTAGTCAGGAGGGCAGCAGCTTACCTACTTCCAGTGATGATGTTATAGCTCAAATTTTAAAATTATTTTTTTTCTTTGTTTTCTTTCAGTTCACACTTTTTGGGCAAAATCTTCATTCAATTCTACTCATAAATATTTGAAGCAATGACTTGCTATTTATTATCTTAGCCCCAAAATAATTCATTTATTTTCTGCAAATGGAAAATAAGCCCTTTCATTCCAGTTTCATTTCTAGGTTCAGTTGTGGCACAGTTCCCAGTTGTTATTTCTGCTTTAGTGCAGCTTTCTACTTAGCAATGCCATAAAAATCTGTCTAGCATGAAGTATATAATGTTTCTGATTCTTAATAACAAATCAGATAAAATTTTCTGCTGAAAAACTTGCCTAAAGAGGATGTATGCAGTGGGTGCAGAACTGCTACATTGCTGTTAAATAGTAGAGACAGGATTAAGTAACACTTCTTGGCTCTCAGAACAGAAAAAATTCTTCATTTGCCTATATATTTTGCACTTTTGATATGCCAGTGGCACCAGGAAGAATATATCTTGGAAAGCTGGTGTTTATTGGATTAACAGTATTTTTCATATCATTCTGCCTCCAGCGTTTGACTGTTTTGGCTAAAAGTAAGGACAAATTATTTATTTATTTTTAAGTTTGAGATAACACGTTCAAGTGAAACTTTTAAGTGGATATTGAGAACTGATAAATCCTCATAAAACAATAGATGTCGATGACTAGAAGAAAAGAAATGGAAATGAAAGTATAGAGTTTTTGTTGTCCCTGGAAATAGTGAGGATGGACGTATATGTTGATCACAGGATGCCTGTGAGACACCTGTCTGGTGGAGCCAAGATAAGTATAATGTAGTTCTAGAATGGATCAGCCTTATTTATTGCCGCACCTTGAATACTGTGTTCAGTTTTGATTCCCTCGCTACAAGAAAGACATTGAGGTACTGGAGTGTCCAAAGAATAGCAACAAAACTGGTGAAGGGTCTAGGGTACAAGCCATATGAGGAGCAGCTGAGGGACCTGGGGCTTTTTAGCCTGGAGAAAAGGAGGCTGAGGGGAGACCTTACTGCCCTCTACAACTACCTGAAAGGAGGGTATAGAGATGTGGGAGTAAGTCTCTTCTCCCAAGTAATAAGCGATAGGACAAGAGGAAGTGTCCTCAAGCTGCACCAGAGGAGGTTTAGATTGGATATTGGAAAAATTTTCTTCANCTCCTGGCAGTGTAGAACAAGATAAGAAAAAGTACAAGGACGGAGGACTTTGGAAAAAACACCTTAAGAACATAACAAAAATCATACAAGGATTTGTTTAAAAAGTATAACCAATTATAACTATTGATNTGCTGGACTTGACAACGTTAAGTTTACGGTTGGACTTGATGATATTACAGGTTTCCAATGTAAACAATTCTATGATTCTATGACTCTGCTTCCTTTTCATTTCATAAATTTGCCTGTGGACATTATCAAGGGACTTAAGCTGGAACAGATAGAGGTGGGGCTATAAGCACATTCAGAGGCATGGAATGGAACATATGCATAAAGTACAATTTCCAGGTACATGTCAAGAAAGAGAGTATATAGGGTGAGAATAATTAAGAACATTTTTAAAAATATAAAAATTTATGGTTAAGCTTTCTACATTTATTATTATCATCATCATCATCAAAAAACAAAGAATATGGTTTGGTTTTGATGGAAAACAGTAAGTATATAGAAGGAACTGAACTGTAATTCCCACAGTCAGAAAATATTTTTCTCTTGTGAGTTCTTGAGCATGTCTTGTGTTTGAGGAGTCTGGATTGCTAATAGTTTTCACTTTATTTCTACCTTGTGAATGCCAGGCCTTAGGGCCTTTGTTGTTTGCCTACCAGGGCAGAAAATATTTCCTCTTCCATAGCCCATTCATGAGTAGCTTATAACGTTTTCTTTTGTTTCTTGTTTTTCTCTGATGCATTGAAAACTACCTCCAGGTAGCAGCTCTGGAATAGTGCATCACGGTTTTTAGTGTTTTTAAAATGTCTCAGGTGTCTGCTTTATAAACCCATAAGGTGCATCTAAAGTTAACTAGTCATAAGATTTGGGGTCAGGAGTGATTTGCCAGGTAGGCCAGTTTACCATGTGTTTGTGTGGGAAAGGTTTGCCTTTCCGTGTAGCATGGGTTCGTCTCCTAGGATATGTAAGAATTTTACCAAATATTATTTTATTGGGGAACACATTTTTTGAGAGCTTGAACACTGTCAATGTCTACAATCTCTCTTGCTGTGCTCCTGAGTTGATCATAAATTTGACTTTCAGTCTGTCTTCTAAGTGTCTGTAGCAAGCTCATTCCCACATGAATGAGCAAGCCCAATTGTCACGCCAGTCTTCAAAAAGGGCAAGAAGGAGGATCCAGGAAACTACAGGCCTGTCAGCCTCACCTCCATCCCTGGAAAGGTGATGGAACAGCTCATCTTGGATGTCATCTCTATATGCATGGTCATGGTCTAAGGGCTTCGGGAGTGGTCAGCATGGATTCACCGAGGGGAAATAATTTTTGACCAGTCTGACTAGCCTTCTACAATAGCATGATTAGCTGGGTGGATGAGGGGAGAGCAGTGGATATTGTCTACCTTGACTTCAGCAAGGCTTTTGACACTGTCTCCCATAACATCCTCATAGCTAAGCTTAGGAAGTGTGGGTTAGATGAGAGGACAGGGAGGTGGACTGAGAACTGGCTGAGTGGCAGAGCTCAGAGGGTTGAGATAAGCGGTACAGAGTCCAATTGGAGTCCTGTAACTAGCGGTGTTCCCCAGGGGTCAGTACTGGGTCCATTCTGGTTCAATATATTCATCAACAGCTTGAATGAGGGGACAGAGTGTATCCTCAGCAAGTTTGCTGATGACACAGAACTGGGAGGGGTGGCTGACACACCAGAAGTCTGCGCTGCCATTCAGTGAGACCTAGACAGGCTAGAAAGTTGGGCGATGAGGAACCTGATGAAATTCAACACGGGCAAGCATAGGGTCCTGCACCTAGGGAGGAATAATCCCACGCACCAGTACAGATTAGGGGCTGACCTGCTGGAAAGCAGATCTGCAGACAGAGACCTGGGAGTCCTGGTAGACAACAAGTTGACCATGAGGCAGCAATGTGCCCTTGTGGCCAAGAAGGCCAATGGTCTCCTGGGGTGCATTAAAAAGAGCGTGGTCAGCAGGTGGAGGGAGGTCATCCTCCCCCTCTACTCTGCCCTGGTGAGGCCCCATCTGGAGTACTGTGTCCAGTTCTGGGCCCCCAGTTCAAGAGAGACAGGGAACTACTGGAGAGAGTCCAGGGGAGGGCTACAAAGATGATCAAGGGAATGGAGCACCACTCCTATGAGGAAAGGCTGAGAGACCTGGGTCTGTTTAGCTAGCCTGGAGGAGAGAAGAGTGAGAGGGGACCTCATCAATGCTTATAAATATCTAAAGGACTGGCATCAAGAGGATGGTGTCAGACTCTTCTCAGTGGTGCCTGGTGACAGGACAAGGGGCAATGGACACAAGTTGGAACACATAAAGTTCCATATGAACATATGAAAAAACTTCTTCACTTTGAAGGTGTCATAGCTGCCCTGAGAGGTGTGGAGTGTTCTTCTCTGGAGATACTGAAAACCCGCCTGGATGCATTCCTGTCCAGCCTGCTATAGGTGAACCTGCTTTGGCAGGGGGTTTGGTCTAGATGATCTCTGAAGGTCCCTTCCAACCCCTACAATTCTGTGATTCTGTGATATGCTCATCATCTAGAGAAACAGAGATGCTTCAGGTGAAGCCATACTGTTCTCTCCCATCGTGGGCACAGGCCATGCAGGTGGTGCTGCTAACCTGTGCTATAGGCAACCTAGAAGCCTCCTGCACGTGCAGAAAAGGACATGGTGTTTCTGAATATCTTTTTGCCTTGCTGAAATCTTAACACAATAAAGTGCCAAGGCAACTAGCCCAACTCATCCCATTTATTCACAGCTCCTGAAAAGAGTCCTTAACCTGTGTGAAAAACCCATTTTTTTACCTGGAAAGGACAGTCAGAAGCTCATAAATATCCAAGCTAAGGGATTTGGACCCTTCATATTAACACCCCATAGAGGAGTGAAAGACATAATCTATTTATCTTCTTGGTGCTATATTAATATGCAAAAATGTAGAATATAAAATCTGTTTGTTTAATATGCAGATACTGAGAGAACAGATTTTTTTTTCTTTTCTCTGTGACTGTATCAATTTATAGAATGTTGCTGGGTTTTTCATGTTACATTCAGTCAGGCACAACACCAAAATGGTGCTTGAGTCTCCACCAAAAAGCTCCTTGAGTCACAGATTATCCTGGAAATGCAAGTACTGCTCAGAAATGTCGCTTTCAGATGGTAGGATGGCTGAGACTTAATTTCTTAGTGATAAATATTAGACTAGCAAAAAATAATTTGCTGCTTTCAAATTTAAACAGCCATTTTATAGATATGTACACTTTTGTAGCGAAACTTGATTGCCAGAAATAGGGCTCTTGGGAGTCAGAATCGGTAGATATTCAGCCAGTATAGTAGAACAAGATGTTCCTACTGGAAGCAGCAGTCCAAGCAGTCTACCATTGAAGTAATAGATCTGTAAGTGCTCTGAAGGGTCTCTATTGTGAACAAGAATAAAACATATTTACAAAGTTTTTCTAGAGTTCCTCTGACAAAGTTTTTTGGTTTTCCTAGACATGTTTTGAGTAACAAGAGTTTTGTTTGCCAATATGCAAGCATGTTTCTCACTCCAGTCTTCTCATCCAAAAAAATCAAACCCAGGACTTCATAGGATTTGTTCCTCTTGCAGTCAAGGAGGTAAGTTTAAACACTGATGGGAGAAATAGATAGTCTTGGTCGACCACTATTTTATAAAGGGAGTTAGGAGTGTAAACTGAGAGTTGAAATCTGTAATTTAAATAAAATTAGTATAGTATATTTATTATAGATTTGGAAGCTGAGGTTTGATACATTATGTATAACTCTGTGGTGAAGAGGTTGGTCATCTTTAAATCATTGTAAATATTTTTGCCTGAGATAATTACCAGATAATATTTACTACATTCAGGTATTCCACTGTACTTGGAGCTTACTTGTCTTGGCATTTGATGTGTTACTTTCCAAAGGAGCCAGGAATTTTTAGTATGCATCCTGAACACTTCTCCCTGTTTCCACAGATGGAAAAATGAGCAAAAAATTGACATACAGCCTGAAAAAAAGCTATGGCTAATTTTCAGAAATGTTCAGGTTCTGTATCACTTTAGAGAGATATCCAAATACAATGAAAATTGAGAACATTCCAAATTTACTAAGGACTGGAACAAATTCTGTCACAGGGACAAGAAAGAGATTTTCCATGAGGAAATCCTCAAAGGACATCCAGCAAACCACTGTTCCCATAATCACGTTATAGCAGGAGTAGAAATGGAAGAGTGAATGCTATTTGGAATGCTTCTAGCAGTAAGTGAAGCTCCTCAGTGGTTAAAATCTTCTGTCTCACCCAAGCACATTTGCATGTTCTCTGCAAACCAAGATCATATTCCCACAGAAGAAAGCCATTGCCATCATAAGCCTGGTACATAAAGGTGACCCAAAACTTCCATTCAGTCTGTACCGTTATACTGGTTAGACTGTCTTTTCTAGACTGGCGTATAAGCAGTGCCAGAGAAGCAGATAAACATTTGAAGAATGGGAATAATATTAGGAAAGTTACTCAAATCATCTTCAGAGGAAAAGCAAAATGTCTCTCAAACCCCTGATCTGCTGATGTAAATATGCATAGTATGACCACTGGCATATCAGTCTCTGCCCTTGGCCCTCCTCTAGGCTTTCAGACCATTAATGGAACATCTCATATAGGTCTGAATATTGCTTTTGCTTTAGGACATTTTCTGGTCCTCTCTGTCATGAGCAGAAAAATAATTCTCCTTCTTTGGCACATTCAGCATTGCACTCCACTAAAGAAATGCATTAAAGAATACTTGTGATTTCTTAAAAAAATTAAGCACTAAACACACAGAATTGGTTAAATAGCTAGTACATGCAGATAGTAGCTTGTAATTTTCCAATTATCATTTCAAGTATGTTGCAGGACTAAGGCATGTTCATTCACAATTGCCCTCTCTGAGTATCATTTTGGTTAATGATATTAAATATTTTCCTTTCCTGTTTTTCCATCATTTAACTTTCTCAGTTTGATATTTGTTCCTAATGCCCACATTTATATGTTCACAATATTTTCTGCAGAAGCATTCTATACAACTCAGTATTATTTTTTTTCAACAAATATAATTGGGGGGTCTATATTCTTTGAATTAATTTCATTTCTGTGGAAGTTGATTGTAATTGCTCCTCATTTGATTGTGATGTGGTCAGCATTCACTGCAGCTGTTATAAACTATACACTCCACCCATAAATTAAGAGTGTAATAAACATAAGTTTTTCATGGACTGTTTCTAAGCTGAAGGCATTCCAATGAACAACCAACAAATGAAAAGAAGTTTGAAGAGAATTGCATTTACCTTTTTGTCATCAGACACTGAATACTAATCGAAATGTTATGTTCTTTACCTCTAAAGGTCTTTTGCTTTTTCTATCAAAGGGAACTGAATTTAACTGTTGGGGATTCACCTTCAATTAAGGTTTTCTTTAAACTCTCTGTATTTATCCATAATTATGAAGGCTTGGGCATAGGAACAGAAAGGTTACAGACAAAAGAGGAATCGAAGAGTTGGAGATGGGTATTTCAAAGCCATGTTGGCTGCATTCTGAAGTGACTTAAAGCATGCTAGTTCATTCAGAAGTGCTTTAATTTATGCCATCTCCTTAGTTTCTGCAAGATTTGTCTTGCAGTGAATAAGAAATGTATTGGTGCTTGGGGGTTTGGCATGGCTGTTGTGCTGCTTCCTTCATATTAGTTTCTGAGCAGATTCCGGATAATATGGGTTTTTTTCATAATTTTTAAAGTCTGCATGTGCATGCCAGACAAAATCAGATCCCATACTGGCAAAGTAGGTTCCAATTAATCTCAGTGTCTAATTTGTGAAGACACTACTAAATGAGTGCAAGAATAACAGGAATTGGAGTCCCTAGTTTGTATATATTTTCAGATGGTCTGCAGTAGAATGGAACTAAGTCCTTCCCTATGCTGCCTGTATCTTATCAGTTTTAGACATCTGCAGGCCAGCTGTCTAGTTAAAACTTATTATTTTTGCCCCGTTTAAAGCCAAACCAGAAAGATAAGCACTCTCAAAAGATGTCTCGCTCATATATCTTAGACATCTAATCTAGCATTTAGCATTCTCCATTCACTGAAGACAAAGCTAAACCAAGTGTCTTAGAGCAGCCAACTTCTGCATGTATAATGTTAATTAAAATGAATGTTAAATTTAACCTTTTTTAATAAGTCAATGAAAATAATTAGATCCATAGAAATATTTTCACTGACTTCAGTGGAGTTTGGGATTAGACCCTAAGGATACCCTATGTTTTTGTGACATTTACCTGTTTTATTTCGTTTTTCTGAAGCAGTATATAGTAATTCTGTTAAGTGTTGGAACAATGAACATGTACACTGAGGTCCCTTTTCCACTGACTTTTTAAACCTCCTCAAAATAAGAGCATGATATTAATCAGAATTTTCTGTATGTTGCTAAAAAAAAAATCTAATTTTTACTTTGATATTGCTTTTATATCCTATACAGCAATGCTTTCTGCAGATATACCGAGGAAAGTAAGGAAAAATACTTTGATACCTCAGGATGCATTTCTGCACAATTTGATAACTCGCTTCCAAATAAGCAGATTTCTTAGTTTCTTGAATGGGTTCATTCTTATGCAGATGTAACCCTACATAGAGACCCAGATACAATAGACACAGAGGGCATATCAACACATGGATTTAAATAAATGAAAAGCTTTCTGAGCAGTCAGCCTTGGTGGGAAACTGCAAATTAAAGCTTTCTGACTAGCTTTTTATTCTACTTTAATGGTGAAATCTTGCTTTCTTTTTGGTATCTGAGTTTGGGAGTATTTTGTGTATTGCAGTTTAATATTGGTTATTGGTATACAAATTAGTAATTTACAATTGCGCAGAAACCTGGTACACACTGTGGAAAACCAGATAACCCAGTATCTGAAGTGAAGTCTTGAAAGTACTTAGTTGCTTACAAATGTATAGCATCTTTCATATCCCTGGAAGTCTGTGAGATGGAAACTTGCTAACAGGTTTCATAGCATGAATTTGCTTATGACTTCTTCAACTCAAGCATTATTTTTTGCTCTTCATTAAACTGAGTTACTGAACTCCTCGGCATTCAGCAGTGTGGCTGCATTTCAGATGAAAGATCTGAATTTTCTTTTGCCTTTTTCATGAGGGTCACTTTATAACTATAACTCCATGCTTTGCACTGTAATTTTGAAAGAGGAGGGATAGCTAGTCAATGTTGTGTTTCTGTCAACTTGGTTATACAACCAAGATGGAATGGCTTTTTCAAAAAAGCATGGCTTAGAAAAGCAAGGCAATAGATTCCAAGTATGTCCAAATCTGACTGTGCCTATTTTTTCATCATCAGATACCAAAACTCAATGCTTAACTAAAAGCCAGACTTTGAAATCAAGAGATAGCAGAGCAAACCAGCACAAAACCTGTACTTTTCTAGTTTCAGAGTTAATTCGATGCAGAATATTGCTTCCACCCACAGTAACAAAGGAACGCCTGCAAAGTGCATTTCAAAAAGTGAAAAAATGTTCTTGAAAGCCTCATAGTACTAAGAACAGGAATGTGACTTGTCTGTGTTAGAAAAGCATCCCCAGCAAGAATGTGTTTCATTTAAAATTTAGCCACAGAAATGTCAGTGAAGAGATCAAATGCTTCCAGAGCTGTGAAGAGGTGAAATGGAAGGGGCGTGAGCTGAAAAGTGATACTTTTAGGCAGCGCACATGATTCCCATCATTTTCTTAGTGCTCCCTTCTTTTTCAGACTGGTAAAAACCCAAGTACACCTACTGCTCAGGTCCCATTTCCAAGGCAGGTATATGAGCTGTGATCTAGGTTATGACAATCTCATATCAGAAGATGCTTTAGCCACAAGTTTACTGTATAATCAAAGGAAATAGGCTTACTCGATGTAAGGTAGCTTGTATCTCCAAATCCTGGCTCAGGAGTTTGACTTGTGGGGTTTTTTTCTGAATATAATTCAAATGGGGGAACGATGAAGCCCTGATTTCCTTTGCTGGGATAAAACTATGCTTCTGATCCCTGTTCTGCTAAGCGAAATATTGATTTCTGAAATCTGGACTGACTTCTACTTCTCCTTAAGATACTCTTCAGTACAAGATAAAAAGGTGGAAACCAGAGAGAGGTTACAAAGGTGGCAAGGATTGGCTGTATACATGCACTACCCCCCGATAAAATAGATGAGTTAAAAAATCTTAAGCAAATACACTGACTTTGCCATTACAGTGAAAGGACTTCATGGGCAGAAGTGCATGCTTTGAGAAAGGCACTGTATTCACAGTCATAAAGAATGATGTGTTCTTTATGTTCATCAAACAATTGGCATAGAGGAAATACAGCAAACATCCCTGAGAAACATCTGCTGCTCAAAACTTTGCAGAACGGACTGAGAGCAGCCCTGCTGAGAAAGACTTGGAGTGTGTTGGTGAATGAGAAGCTCAACATGAGCCAGCAATGTGTGCTGGCAGCCCAGAAAGCCAACCACATCCTGGGCTGCATCAAAAGAAGTGTGGCCAGCAGGTTGAGGGAGGTGATTCTGCCCTTCTGCTCTGGTGAGACCTCACCTAGAGTACTGTGTCCAGCTTTGGAGTCCTGAGCACACGTAGGACATGGACCTGTTGGAAGGGGTCCAGAGGAGGGACAAGAAGTTGATCAAAGGGCTGGAGCATCTCTCCTGTGAGGAAATGCCTTAGCCTGGATGGGGCTTTGAGCAACCTGGTCTAGTGGGCGGTGTCCCTGCCCATGGCAGGGAGGTTGCAACTAGATGATCTTGAAGGTCCCTTCCAACCCAAACTGTTCTATGACTCTGAATTACCGTTGCTTTTCAAATGTATGGCAGATATAGTAAGTCTGTACATAATGCTTCTCAGGCTAAGATATTATATCATTGAATCATACTGCTTCATGCAAACTCATATTCACACACCCTCAAATGTCAGTATGGCTGCTAGGTCAGTCTAATCATAGAATCGTTTACATTGGAA
>VXBJ01006321.1:0-26279 GCA_013400055.1 Nycticryphes semicollaris
ACCCGTGGGCAAGCAGCAGCGGAGCCACCCCTGCACCACCCACCTTTCCCTGAGGGCGGCGGGAGGGCGGGAAGAGCCCTGGCTGCGGCGGGGCGGAGGGGTCTGAGGGGTTGATGCCGGCCGGCCAAGGCCGCCGCCGGGAGGGGCGCTCGGCACCGGGGGAGGCGGTGCCGCTGCAGCCACTGCTGCGCCCATGGTCTGCCGGGGCGGCTTGGCTCGGCCCTGCCCTGCCCCGCACCGCCACCGCCCAGGTGCGCGCTGTCTGCCGCAGGTGCTTAAATAGCAGCGCCGGCTGTGTGGCGGCAGCCCTTCGCACTGCGGCCAGGTAAGGGGCGGGTGCTGGGAGCTCTTCGCCGCTGACCTTTTCCCGCACCTGATGTGCCCACCCTCCGGGGGTGGCCGCCGGATGGCCCGGACCCCGAGACCGCGCCGCGGTGCGCGGAGGCTGGGGCGACTGCGTGCCGCCATGGGGAGGCGATTCCCCTGGGCCTTGAAGAAAGCGACCGGGTGGCACGAAAATGGCGGGCGGTCCCCGACCCAGGGGCAGAGGGGGAAACTTGTGAGCGCCGGTGTGAGGCGGGCAGGGCGCGGAGGAAAGCGGGGGACACCTCCGGCGAACGGGCTCTCTGCTGGCAGGAGGGCAGCGGATCCCTCCGGCTGCTCCCGGCGAGGGGGCTGCCCCCGGCAGGTGGGCTTGTGTCGTGGCTTCCAGCCACCAGCGGCGGCTGGGGCGCTGCTGTGGCCCGTTTTTCACTCCCCTCAACGATGTAGGCTGGGACTGTGCCTCTCCGTGTCCTTCATGCATTCCCCTGCATGAAAGTCCTGTGGTAAGCAAAGCCTCTTTATCTTCTCCCTGGAGAGCCCGCCGCTGCTTCCCTGCCATAACCTTTATGCCATCCCTGTGAGAGGATGGGATGTCACTGAAGGGGCCTCTGCAGATTGTTCTGCTGACATGTAACGTGCTGGCTGCTGCTGGTGGCATGTGGTAGGGAAGGTGCTGGCCAGGAGGCTCCTGCTGGGGTGATGGGCTCATCCTGCACAGGCCAGATGTTGCTCCCTCACAGGGAGGTGGTGGACAGGCCCTGCCCCACTCCCTGCTCCAGCGTGATGCACGGGTGCTGTGCGTTCATGGTGTGGTCCAGCCCATTGAAGACATTACTGTAATGTAGAAGACTTAGTGACATGGAGTATGCTGGATGGGCTAGTGCATGAGGAAGGGCATGTCATGGGACGCTGCTTTTCCCAGATGGAGTAGAACTTAACTGCTTGTCCATGAGTTGGCTGTGGTTTAATACCCAAGGTCATCCTCAAGAAATTGGGACAGGAAGGGCTTGGGCAGCTGTTAGAGTCCTGTATCTTCCTGATCATTATCAGGATTCTCTCAAAGATCTCTAAGTCCCTTTGTGCCTTTTGATGCTTTGAGGTACACCAGCTCCATGGGACAGACCTTCCCACAAGTTACTGTGTTATATGTTATTTGTTTGAAGAAGTTCTGGTCTGGCTTTAACTGTGTCCATGTAGCTTCTTTCCAGTCTCCCTGCAGGTACTTAAAAAAATTGGAGCTGCCTTATCTCATCTCTTGTGCCACCAGTGTGTACAAAAAAGCCTCCCACCCGCATGGATGGGACCCCTCAGACTCTATTGTTGAATCTGGAGTGCTGTCCTAGTTGCCCACATGGCATCCAACCAGTGGGTTACCAGACTTTGCTTTGCAAGCTCGTCTCTGTCCACACACCCTCTTGGTGTCCTCGCTATCCACTGTAGCATCAGGACTTTCTTCCCCACCAAAGTGAGTGGGGAACATTTGTGGACCAGCTTTTAATCTTGCTGGTTTTCTCTTGTAGCCCCACAGAGTTAATATTTGACAGCTACTTCACAGAGCACAGTTCTGTCTGGCACAGGTCAGAATCCCTAAACCTGCCAGTTTGTGGTGAGACGGATCCTGTGAATGTGCTTCTGGAGACTGTCAGGATTCATACCATTTTCTGTGAATTTCTACTGCAGCTGCTTTTCAGCACTTCTCTAGACATTAACACCTGCAACAATTGTAAACAACAGCATAGTATTACCCTTCTAATACTGTGAGCTGATGCAATCATTTTGGACAGAATTTCTTTCTGTAGCATGCCCTCCATTACTTAGGGGTTTTTCACACAGCGTCTAAGTCTTGGAAATCCTCCTCCTGAGATATCAGAGTTGTATGCTCTGTGAGATGAGAGCACTGCCAGGTGCTACTTCGGGAGTGCATACACAAGATGTTGAATGTAGTTGGCATCTCAAAACTTTTTAGTGCTTGTAGTTGTAATGTTGCTTGAAAGTAGAAAACTGAAAGTACATCCTGTTGGGTATTTCCCCTTATCTCTTTGTGCAAGTGATTAAAAATACCATGGGGAGGTACAAGTGTGGGGATGAAGGTGGCAAACTCCTGTTTACTTTAGTTTAACCAGCTGTGCTCATGGATGGGTGCTTCTGCTGAATGTCAAGAATACCATCTGGAAGGAAACTGATGTAATAAAGAACAGAAAAGGGCATGGGTACAGAGGCAGATGTGAATGGAGGAGGAAATTAGATACAGGGAGTGAGAAGTGGACAGCCATTAATGTTGTGTCATGGAAGTTAATCTGAATGGAGTTGAAAGGACTTTTCCTTCCAGGTAACTTGTCCTATCAGGAGTCATGGTTTGAGACCTGAAGGTGGAGCGGAATACACAGTTGCAGCTTTCCAGTAGCTATTTAAAAATTCAAAGGATGGGTGAAAAGACTTAAAGTGGAAAACCCTGGAAAAGGATGGCTTGTGATTTACAATAGGGTTTCTATTGTGCGCTGCAACTGACAAGGTGCTGTAGTTCTTGAAATAACACAGACTAGACCTGATACTTCTGCATAAAATGATTTGGGTACCTTTGCAAGTGAAAGAGCAGGAACGGGGCCTACCATGGGAAACATAAAACAGAGGGACATCAGTGTTCTAATTCTTCCAATGCTTTTTTTTTCTTTTAATCCTCAGTTCCTGAATTCATATGACTACATGAGGCTATCAAATTTCACATGAGTAAGGGGAAGTAAATTTATAGCCCTAGTATTTGCACTGGAAATCTTGGACAACATGAAATCTGAAGATTCAAACAGAAAGCAGAAAGCCCCACTCTCATCATTAAAGTCTTTGGAGCTTTACATAATGTGAAAGTTGCACTATAAGTATTACACAGAAAAATTACAATAAATTGTGAGGTTATTTCCTATTCTATACGCCTGGCATGGGCTAGACTTACAAAAGGGTAAACCACTACATCATTTAAGTTAAGCTCATAACCAGACTTCCTTTACAAGCTATGTTTCCAATTCCCTCTTCCCTCATACTTAACTGCCTCCACACTACTGCATCTTGTTCTAACAGTTTCTGACCTGGTATTTCCATGTCTGCTCTCAGACTTGGGTTCAATAGGAAGGGAATATTTCCTTATGTCAATATGCCTGTGGAGATAACAGATCTACTGGAAGTATTTCAAGCACATAGTTGATATAAGGCTAGCTTCTTTAATAAATTATTATTTCTTGGAACACAAGAAATAAAGCTTAATCTTGCACTGGGTTTTCTATAAAAATTTGGTGGTGTAAATGAAAATTAGTCCTCCCTTGGATTTTACAGCATGAAATCTGTGGCTTTCATCTTCAAAGCCACAACAGACTGTTCTGAATGTTCCTTCTTTTGTGGCCTGAAAGAATTAAGAAAATACGCATATGCTTCATTTCTAATGTGTGTTTTAACTTACTCTCATAACAAGAAGGCTGGTGGAGAAGAAGCAGGCTTGTGCTGGAGTAATGAAAGCAAATCTTTTAAGGGCTAAATGTTTTTTGGGTTTTTTTTTCCTTCACATTATTTCCTTTTGTCCTAATTTACTTGTACTTATGTCCATGTTTTTTTTCCCTAGAGGGAACCGTGAAGAAAGGATTCAGAGTTTTCTCTAATTATACTGTATTGCTGTTACAACGGTTAATGTGCCTTAGCAAAAAAATATCTCAAGACAGTTGTGTTTGAAACTGGGCTTTGCTATTTTGGTAAAGGTTTTTTATTTCAGAGGCCATTTACTCAGTTTTGTGCGTTAGTTTGTAGGTGAGCTGTATCTGATCAATCCTGAAAACAGGGAATGTGAGAAACAGGGTTATTAACTTAGGAAAGACCAGTGAAATTGAGCAAGAAGGAGTGCCCAACCTTAGCTGTTTTCTCTGCGCAGAAGTAGAGCTTTCAAACTGACTCCAGCTTATGTAACATTGAAAGTGTGCTTGGCTAAAGGTTTTCAGTTTGAAGTTTATCAGAATTTATTTAACTTATTGTTCATGAGATTCTGTCCAATCTTTAGTTCTCTTTATAACCACTTCTTTTTTTTTTTATTTTTTCTAGAGTGAAGCTGTGACTTCTCTACCCAGGGAACCTCAGTTAGCAATTTTTCAAACCAATCTTAGTAGAGGGATAGACAGAATTCAAAACAATGAAGAAACACTTAGCAAATGCAGTTTACAAATTGACAGACAACAGTAATGGCTTCATTAAGGGAGGTCCCTTAGTTTTGGTATTCAAGATAGCCAGCTGGGAGACTGTGTCGTTTCCTGCAGTGGTCTTCTTGCTGTGTGGGAAAGCCTGTTTCCTTGCCCATCGAGTCTCATGCCTTTTACTTGCGTGCTGCTCTCTGCCTTCTCCAGTGCTGCTGAGTGACTGGTTTGATGTTCAGCTGTAAAACATCTAATACCTTTTTATTTGTGTATCTGCTCAGCTGATTCTTTAATTGGGTCCTACTCTTACAAGTGGCTAAGTAAAGCAACTCCATAGATTGCCTTACACTGCAGAAAAATAATTATGTATTTGAGTGACTATCGGGTTTTATGGTTGTTTTGTTTTCATCCCAGTGGGGCACTGGAATTACTGGGGAGTGATGTGAAGCTTGTTGTGGCCATCACACGTTCAACAGTTTGCCTCCAGAAATCACAAAATATTTTTTTGTTGTTGTTGTGGGATAACTGTTATTGAGGGATGTGTAAGGAGGAGCCAATCTAACTTGATTTTTAGCTTCCAGTTGTCGGAATTAGTAGCAGGACAGTGGAAGCTGATGGGGTAAGGCTGCAGGTTAACAAACAGTAGTAACTAACCCAGTTCCCTGCTTCCATCTGTGACAAACTCCTCCAGTCTTTCTGTATCCATCCTGACACATCTGTGTCATAGATGAAGTTGTCTGTCTTGGAAGACTGCAGGTGATGGGAAGTGGACAGTCTTTAAACACTGCAATATAAGCATGCTTGAGTGCCTCCTACACTTGGTAGGGGACGGATTTCTCATGGTGCATCCAGACTTGTTACTTTCCATAGTCTGAAATTCCTTTGGATTTCAGGTTGGCTTTTGATGGATGGTAGTAACTTGGAAGGAGATCTTCGTGGTTGCTGTTCACCATAGTATGGAGTAGGGGTGTCCATCTGAGCCCCGTAGACCAGAGTGTCAGAGAAGCAAAAATTTCCTTGTCAGTAATAGCAGAAATAGATTTTTTTTTTCTAGAGGTTGCTGAACAGCTCTGGAAAACTCTATCCTAACTTTCAGTCCAGCTTTCCCTGTCTCAGTTTGTCCACAATCCAGCAGATTTGTCATCCATGCTACCATGAGGACTGCTGTTGGCCTCAGCATTAATTTCTTTTTCCTTCTGCTTTACTTCTGAATCTAGACTCCTGTTAGCTCAAAAACCTTCTGGGAGACATATTTATTATTTCTTTTTACAGCTTTCTTGGAGCACAGACAAAGGATTTGGGAGTAGGGGAAGCTGAAAGGAAGTGTGGGAGCAGTATGCTTACCAGGTCTAACTATGGCATCAGTGGGACTTGAAGGACGTGGTCTTTAGTATGGCTTTTTCTTTTTTTTTTTTTTTGTCTTTCCAGAACAGAACCAAAAATCTTCTATGTACTTGCTTTCGCAGCTGTATAGGACAGGAAGCTTATTTAAGGAGGGAAACAGAAAAGAGCTTCTTGCCAGTGGAAGGAGAAGCGAGATTCATACGCTTTGAAAAGGTATGTCTTGGAAAATTTACTTAAGTCCAATAGTCATCAATACTCATTTGCATTAAAGTTCTTCCTCTCAAGAGCTGTCACTTCCTGCCATTCACTACAGAAATTTCCTCTAGCTTCCTGTTTTCAAGGGAAAAGCTAACCTGTTGTTGTTCCCAAGATTCAGCCGTTGCAAATTATGTCCCCTTAATCATAAGATTGTAGCTAAGGAAAATTCATTTATCTGTGCAACAACTATTACAGTTGGTTTCAGTCTAACTGTAAAGCAAGTTGTTTTTCATTGGCATTTGATGGCAGTAACTTGGTTAGGCTCTTTCATCCATAATTGAAGTACTACAAAACAGAAAATACACTGAGAGTATACAGTAGAGGATGAGTAGCAAATGCTTTTGTTTTCTTTCTTCTTTTGATTTGTGTATTTTCATGTTCACAGATCTACTGTAGTTTTCTGCCACTTAATGCTAACAGGAAAAGAAAGAAAAAAAAAACAAACAAAAAAAAAACAAACTAAAAACCACCAACTCATCTGCCTGAGGAGATTCTGTTGTAATGTATCCAGTGCCTGTTCCTGCACCAGGAGGTGAAGGAAATAATGGACAACATGGGAAACTTATTTTTTTTCTCTTTGTTTTTGGAGCTGTTTTGCTCTGTGTTGGATTCCTGCTTTCAGTCTTTATTCTCCAGTCGTGCCCGTCTGGAACCTTCAGTGACTGTAACGAGGTCCTTAAGGCTGCTGGGCCTGTGCTGGCTGTAACTGGACTGATTTGTGTTTTACTGGCACGATCAAGGGCCAGGCTGTATATAAGACAAAGGCAATTGCAAAATGAGCAGGTGTACAGCCTTGTTTTTTGTCATGGCAGCTGTCAGTTTGCCCAGTTTCTCATATTTGGATTCCTGTTTTTAACTAGTGGAATGCTAATCAGCATCCTGGGCATTTGGGTTCCTGGCTGCAGCCCCAGCTGGCACAGCATACAGCTCAACCAAACCAGCAGTTCTGATGTGGACCTCCAGGGCTGTGGATTCCTGTCACTTCAAATCATGGGACCTTTGATTGTGCTCACTGGGTTGTGTTTCTTCGTGATAGCTCACGTTAAAAAGAAACAAAACTTAAATCTCAACCAAGAATCTTGCGAAAGTGAGGAACATCCTCAGAGCCCTGAATCTTTTCAAGTTACAGTAGGTGGGTAAATAACATGTAAACTTTATATATGGGAGTAAGTGATGGGGTTTTTTTTCCCACTAATGATTTACCTCTGAATATTACTCATTTGAGCTCTAAGCATGTCTAGCCAGCCAAAACAGAAAAACGTTGCTTCATCTTGTAGGTTTTCTGTATGGTCAGTTCAGTTACCTTTCTCTCAAAGACAAAACCTCTTTGGCATAAGAAGAAAGGTCTGGCTGTCTAGGCAAAAGAAGCCACATAACCTGACACAAATGAGTCAAATCCCACTTCCTTTCCCAAAGGGTGTAGCCAAACACTGCAAATCACAGGTCTAATGACTTCTGTGACTGTATTTAAGATTTATCTTAGCCTTGAGCTCTGACCCCTTAAACAGAAGAATATGATTCATAAGCAGTGCATTACATTTCTTTAATCATAGCCACATCTTCCATGAGAGATGTAATTGTAAGGTGCTTCTCTTGATTGAATAATACTTGAGGAAAAGGTGGTATGTTAGCAGGGAGTGCCCCCCTGTATATAGCACTGCTTTTAATTCCTCATGAATACGTTCTATACGCTGATTATTCTGGTAACTTTCTAGACTCTTGGGAAAGATTAATGAGTGTTACTTGACTGTCATGTGACTGACTGGACTTGAAATTCATTATGCAGAATTTTTCCTTCTGTCTGTCAAACCCATACACACACCTGTAACCTGGTGATTGTCACAAAATTTAAGGGTTTGAAGTCAGTTTTCCAGTCACCAGGACAAATTAAAGTGTCATAGAAAGGAATGCAGGTTGTTTTTAAAGGCAAGAAAGTAAAATCAGTGTATTCCTTTTATACTTCCATCAGGAGAAGTAAAATTGAAAGGCTGAAGTCTGATTGGCATAGTGACATTCTGGAACTGTGGTGGCTCAGCTAAAAAACGCCCCTCCACCTTGCTCAACACTTTTGGTGCTCCTTGACCTGTCCCTGCACATAAATTACAAAGGAAAAAAGGGGCCAGGAAGCTGTGAATGTTTATATAAATTATACACACCTGGTGACTGATAAAAACTTTGTTTAAAAATCATAACTATTTGAAACTCCTCAGTTATGAAGTTGAAATTGTCAGATATGCTGCACAGTACACTTAATGGTGAATTATGTATGAATAGTGTCTTGGTACTAATGTTAGTAGTGTGCCTTGAGTTATGAGTAATTTAATAGGGAAATGTGTCAAGCCACAAAAAAAAAAAAATCAGTCATCAGGACCAGTAATGCTTTGAATACTTTTGTTAAACACTGCAGTAAATGTGGAGCAACTTAAACCACCCTGTTTTAGATATGTGACAAAAGCTAAATACTTGCCCACCCTTGAAGTTAGTAGCAGTAACTATGAGGAGTGAAGATGTTTGTGTCCCTTGCCAGACGGAACATTACCCCTCCTCAGCTGTATTTTCTAAATTATACCTTCCATTTATGAATATGCTGCATCTTAATTTTGAGATACTTCTGTTATTGAACATACTTCTACTGTAATTTCATCACCCAGAATACAACAGTTCTGTATGTGGGATCATTGTACTCTATCTTAAAAGGCAGACAAACACAAGTACTGTAATTACAAAGACAGGAGATGTCCTAGGGTACAGTTAAAGTCAACAATGCTCAGTTTTTCAGAAGTTGTAATTGGCAGAGTTCTTTTCTAGGTGATGCTGTAATGGTATTCCCACCTCCACCGCCTCCTTATTTTGCTGACCCTGTGTCACCAACTGTGACACGTTGTCTTATGTCAAGTGGTTTGCCTACAAGTGAAAGTCCTCCACCGTACCACTCTATCTTCAGTGATGGGTAAGACTGTTTTCTTCTCTGTCTTCGGAAGTCTGAGATAGTTCTTAAGGTATCCAAGACCATGTTCTTAAATAATCACTGTGAACCAACTCTCTACTAGGCATGACAGTTTTCTAGTGCATCACTTGACTTACTTAAGATACCTTACTTGAAATGGCATTAAAATATCCTAGTATACAAGGGGAATCACAAACCCCAGTGTCCTTCATGAGAGTTAAATTCTTACCAGTTCATTATGACTGAAAAGAACTTCTGAAGTGAAAACACAGCCTTAAAGCAGTGGTCCAAATATATTTAGATGAGGTTTCTTCCACAGATTGTCCAAGAGAAGGTGCCCCTGAGAGAGCAGTGTCCCAGTGGCACAATATCCACACTGCCAGATTTTAGGAACCCTCTGCAGAACCAGTGCAGGGGCATTAACATTTCATGACCTTATTTGCAGGTCCTGTGAACCCCTGGAATGCCACTGTAGTATTTTATGTTCTCCCTGTCACCCTTATTTCACTGCCTTGAGGAAGTGAGACCTGCTAGGCTGGTCTGTGTGTGCTGTGGCAGTGTGTCAGGTTAAAAGGATACCTTGATATTGCAAAAGTAGAGCAGAAGCCTCCAGTGAGCTTCAAAGGGAGGTTGCAGTGCCAGCTTCATCTCAAGATGTACCTTACCCATGCAGCCACTCTTCCATGTGTTGAGAACAGCTGATTTGCTAAATGCTGCCACCACCAAGCTGAGGGAGCAAGAGCTGCCAGCTGACAGCAGTTACCCACACTACAAGAACTTGTAGGTTTATCTATCTCCTGTGGGTTACCACCAGTGGGCTGCTAATGTGAGGGTCAAAGAGGTCACTGCAAGAGCCATACTAAGAGCCAGTGCTAGATCTGGCCAAGGTAGCTAGAAGCCACGTGCGTATAACCCCCCAATTTTTTTCAGTCCTTTAATGATCCAGAACTGGCTTGACTTTCTACCTTTTGGAAGGTCTTAGGTCAGCTTGGTTTTGATCTGTGAGACAGTAGGTGGTATGGAACTTTTTCATTGGATGACTTTGATTTACAAGACTGTACATGCAGCACCCCAAGCACCGTCACTGCAGCACAAGCCCCAGCCTGCCTGGCTGTGTCCAGTAGTAGTGGTTGTTGGACCATTGCTTTAATAGCATTCCAGTATACTCCAGAGTTCTCCACTCACATGAGGCAGTGTGTTCCATGACCAGCTGTACCAGCTGTGTGTCTGATGTTGGTATTTCTTCAAAACTCTAGTGCTAATCTTCCTTTTAAAGCAAGCAAGCATGAACCCTCTTCCTGCCCAAAGACCTAAATGCCACAGGAGGAAGAATCTTGTGTTAGCAATGCTTATTCTTGTTACTGTGCTGTAAGCAGCTACATCTGTGGTTCTTGAGTCATGCTTTGAAGTATACCTGGTGGATTCTTGAGGCTCAGCCCCTCTGTGCAAGGCCCTCTGTTCTCCAGTCGATTGGCATCAACAGCTCCTCATGATGTCTGCCATTTCCTTATGCCCTCTTCCAAACACTTTTTCCCCATCTTTGTTGGAGACAGCAGATGCCTCTTTCTGTTGCTATTGCCACAAGCCAGACTGTACTGCCTTTTCCCTAAATCACTTTTCTTTCTTAAACATAAAATAAACACCTTTCTGTCAAAAACCCTACTCGCTTTTCCTTGCTACTAGTGCGACACTCTCTAGCAGACAGTGCAACTGGCCCAAACAAAAGAGTTACCATGTACGTACTGTCAAAGGAAAGGAGACACTCAGTGTTTGGTTCCCACTGAAATCCAGCTTGACTGATAACTTGTGTTGAGGGATGCAATGCCTAATAAACCCTCTCTACACACATACTTCATTTAGTCTGCTAGTTTTCCACTTAAATTGTTGCAGAGAGAGTACTTTTTTGTATAAAGCTGATGAGATTCTGTTGATCACTCAGTGCCCTGAATGCCTGGTAATTCAAGATGACAAGGGTGGATGGAGGGATGTGAAGATGTTAGGGCTGATCAAGTGAAAGTGCTTTCCTGAGAGCAGTGGTTCTCCTGACCAGACACAAATTGTGTAAAGAAACATTTTATGAAGAATAAAAGTTTTTGCCTGTCTTAGATTGCAAGTGAAATATAAGAGCTCTTTGAGCTGTGTTAATGCAGTCAAAAGACACCCAGAGCACGCAGGAGAGAATATAAGCTCCCACTACTGAAAGGAGGAATTTACACAAAGTATCTGTGTTCTTACTGGGCTGGGTGAAGGCATCCACAGCTGGAAGGTGTTTCATACCAGCTGCTGCTGGTCCTGGAGTTAGGCACCACGCTGAGCCTGGCTGTGTGTGTGCTGTAGCTTCCTTCTGGCCTGTACATCCCAGATGTACGTACAAAGCAAATGGATGTATGTGGAGAAGTAACGTGCTGCGAGTGTGAACCTTGATCTCTGGTAGCCCCAAGACAACCGATTCAAATACAGTCTAAGGGCACCCCCAGAAAAGGTTTCAGTTTAAATGTATTTAGAATTTCTGGAGAAATACGGAAGCATACATGTTCTGCTGTAGCCTTACAAGCAGCTGAGAGACAGTGGCTCTTGTACCACCTGTCTGTAAAAGTACAATGCACAAAATTGAGGGCCACAAGTCCTTTCTACCCTCTAATTTCAGGCCCTGAGTTCAGATGTGGGCTTCCTTCCTGTGTGCTTGGTAAAATGTGTGGCTTATCGAATAACGTGAAAGAATACAAGCAGCATATTCTGCACTGAAAAAGTGAAATCAAAGGGTGGTAGGGGAATGGCAAAAAAAGCTACTTCTTCAGACTTCTTGCAGGCTCTCTCCCTGTATACCAGGTGACTTCTCTTTCCTTCACCCTTTTCTCCTACAAAGTCCTCTGCAGTTGGGTCACCTGCCTCAACCTACAAGTGTCATTTCTGGTGCTCCAAACTTTGTGATCTCATCAATTAAATCACTGTTGATTGCCTGTCTGGACTTCTCTGTTTTGTGAACATACATACACAAAGAGGCAGTTTGTAGCCCAGCTTGTTGGTCCACTTTCCAGTGGAGTGCACAAAACACCTCAACCTTGGATGCAGAAACCCTAACCTCCTGCTTGGGGGTGCTTTAGCTGTTGTCCCTCCGTGCTTCCCAGGGTCTTCACAGAGATCCAGTGAGTTGATGCTACCTCTAGGTATTTCACTAGGTCATGCTTTCCCATGGCCCAGAACTTGGTAGCAACTGCAGCATCTTGATTAGCGTAAATTAGTTCCCAAGCGCTTTCATGGAGGAGAAGCAGTGGCCTCATTCCTCAAACATAGTGCCGTGGGTGAAGATCCCAAAACTGGAAGGGAATGCCAGTTTGATGCGTGGGTGGTTGTGAAGCAAATATGATTTGCCTTTTTAGTCCATTGCTCCGTGTTCTGTCAGCAACTGCTATGGAGGCTGTGCTGAATGAGAGGGCTTGTAAGAAGCTGAGTCATGGTCTGATCCAAGAAGTGCTTGTATTTTTTTCCTGCAATCTGTTGTACAGCACTTCAGTGTTTGTCTTGTAGTATATTCTATTCTCTCTCTGTTAAACACATACCCCTGCACACCAGTGACAGCGCTGAAGATGAGGTGACTGCTTTGTATTCATGCTCTTCACACAGTGTTGACAGGGGTGCAGATGTGTGCACAAAGGCAAGAGTCAGCTCTGGGAGCGAGTCGTGAGGAAGGAAGTGTGCTTCCTTTTCCTTGGGAAGCAGTATGCTGAAGGCCAACTCGGGGACAGGGTGGGCAGGGTGCCACAACCATGTGGGTGCTACCGATAGGAGATCCAGTTATGGTGGTCAGAGGATGGCTGCCCTCTGTGGCTGAAAACTTACCAGTCTGGTTGTGTCCAGTTGCTTCTGTTTCTCCAGCTCTGAGTGGGAATGCTACACCTCACGTCTTCCATGGGTCGCTCAAAAGCATCGTAGAAGGTTCAAGTTGCCTTTCATGTAAGATCTCAAATGGCTAAGAATTAATTATTCTTGCAATACAGTTTTAAGTGTATTAACTGTCCTTCCTAAGGGCAGTGTGTATGTGATAGACCACAGAAGCAAAGATGCATTTGGAGCTAAGGATCAGGAAAAGACATAGTGAGATTGTGAGACAGCCCTGCCAGAAGCAGCTAATACCCATAAGCCAATCTGTGCCTGGTGATGTGAAAGGTTAGAAGGGAGGTTGTTTGCCCTTCCCCTCTGAAGTAATAGAATTTTCATATGAGTCATAGTGCAGCCCACAGACTGAAATCCTACTGCTCATGCAAGTTCTTTGCTTCGGGGATTTTTAGGGAGTGTGTGCAGACATGTATGTTTGTGTAAGTCAAGTGGAATTTCACTCACGGTAGAGAAATGAATTATGCTAATACGCAGTTCTGTGTTTTATAGAGTGCAGCTTGCAGATGGTGAAAGAACAGTTGCTGTTAGAGACTGTGAAACCATATATACAATTTCTGGAAGCAGCTCACCTTCCGATATTTTACCGATGCTATACGTCACCTCTGAATCACCTCCAAAATATGAAGAAAAAGCTTCAATAACAAATACTGAATATTCTCCATCATCATCTTCATCTTCTTCATCTATTTCCCTAGCCACATCTGACACCAGTTCATAGAGGACTGTCAGTTAGACTTTGTTTTTAAATTAAATTGTATGCTCGGATTGACCACTTTTGAATTTATTTACATTTTGTAATAAAAGTAATAATGTTGGCTGTGTCTAATTTTTCATCAAAAAGCAAAATGAACTTGGGTTTCAAGAAATCTTAGGTAGTGCTGGGCCTCTGAGCAAGTAGTCAGAAGGGATTCAGTTCACTGCAAGAATGTTAAATGCTCATCTTGTTCTATTGTAGCTTCAGTTTCTATTTTTAGTTGTTCTTTATATAATGGAGGCACTAAGTAGAGACCAACTTCTTTGCTTATTTTAATTAAATCTGTTTGGAGCTCCAAAAAAATAATTAGGAAGTGTTTTTATTTAAATTTCTGTGTGACTTTTGTGGAAAGTAGCTGTTTGCAAAGTTAGTGACTTTATATGTACTCTGAGACCATTACAAATAGGGTTATTTGAGATTGGGACCAAATAAACACGTTATGGAGAACTTAGATGGTTACTTTTTGGTCTGCCTGCTCACAAACACTCCATGGCTTAATTTAGACCCTCTCTGGTCCTTACGTAAGTATAATCCCTATGAAAATCAGTTTTAGCCAGCAGCTAAGAGCCCTAAGGCAGCAGAGAGGATAGTTAATAAGCTACCAGCTTAGCGGTGCTAACGACCGATTCCAGGGGGGATTATACTACCGTTGGATGTCATCACTCACGGTTCATGCAAGGTGTGATTATTTCACGAGAGGGAGCTCCGCTCAGCAGCGGTATCTTCCAGGTGCAGACGTTTCCTACCAGCAAACACAAGAGAAGGTGGTTTCATGGGAACACGTGCGGCGGATGTTTTTGGCTGCCGCGGCGCTTGACAGACCCCTCAGAAACGTCTGTCCCCCCGGGGCAGCCCCTGGAAGTTGCTGGTGGCTGCCTGCCTTCAGGGTGGAGTGACAGCAGGTTCTTTGGGGAACGTGTGCGCCCGTTCCTGAACTGAAGGATTTGCTTGTAATAGGTGAGGATAATTAGCAGGAGCTCACTTGCTGCTCACCTTTGACACTTTACGACTTGCTCCAAACGCTGATTAAGAAAAATGGGCCCGATTCTGTGCCCCGAAACAGAAGGTGGCAGAGCTGCTGTTTGAGCTTGCTTCAGCATGGTGAGCTCACCAGCGTCAAAACATCTTGCAAGAGCAACCTCTCTTTTGTTTAGCCAAACGTCTGAACACTTGCATGCTCTGGGACCTCAGCTACACCTCAGCTTGTCTTCCACCACGCTGCATTTTGGGGAACCTGGCTCTCAACAGAATGCCAAGTTTTGAATTAAGCTCTCAAGTTCCCCCCTCTCCCTAGGGAAAGGTGGCTGCCTCGTGTCATCTGTCTGTGAATGTGCCTCTCACCTGCAGAGCTCTGCAGAGAGGTGCTCGGGAGCTACTGCCTTTGGCTGTCTAGTGCCACCCCTGCATTTTTCCCTGGGTGGTGCTGGGGCAGCTGTTTGTGCAGCCACACAAAAGCAGACCAGCCAGTGAGGGAGGTGTATTTAGCCAGCAATAGAGCTGAGGGGCTTATGCCTGCAGAGTAATGAGCAAACGCAGCACAGAGAGGGATTTAGCCTGTGGGACCTGATTAAACTGGCGTGACTCGGCCACGGGGAACCTCTGTATGAAGAAAGGGGATCTGCAAAACCCGGCAGATATTTCATCCTCTTTTCTCGCAGATGTTTTTTACCTCATTAGTTTCTCAAGGATGCTGTTCCTTGAAAACCTTCTGTAATCCAAGCTATGGTTTACCTTCTTTTTGATATCTTTTTTTAAAGCTCTTGTTTCTAACCTGGCTTTAGACAGTAGTGCTCAGTCCTGCCGGATTCATGCGTACAAAGCCTCGCACATGTCAAAGGAGCTTGTCTCTCTCTCTGGACTTGTCATGCCATTATAGAGCAAGTACGGGAAAAAAAGGTAAAATTTAGGTAAAAAATCCCAGGCAAACAAAAACCCATATTGGCTTTGTTGTGTTTGAATTGTAAATGAACACTCATTTGCTGAAAAGGTTAAAAATTAAAAAGCGTTTTACTCTAAACAAATAAATCTTGAAATATGTCACCATCTTTTTAAAAATAAAAGAAATACAGTCAGATCTGATTGCCAATTGTAAAGGTATTAGCCATTTGTCCAGCCTGCAATTTGCTCCATCAGTTGTTCCCAAAATATGCCCAGGAGACCAGATAAATCGAGTGGAGTATGTTGACTCTGAGCTGATCCTTTTTGAACTGAAACAAGGTTGTTGTGTTTTGATCTTCTGCTACTGGGTCTCCACTGTGGATCACTTAACTTCTAAAGAAGCAGCCTTCACAGAAAGTACGCTTTAGAACTCTGCTGACCTGGCTTTTCGGAGTCAGCACATGAATTTCCTGGGAAGGGAGGGCGTTACCTCTGAAAGCGAGGTTTGGAAACAGAATTTCTCTCTGTATCATTGTAAGGAGATGCTTAGGAAGCAGTTCAGCCTGTGGCTGTGTTAGCCTAATCTGGTTTTGACTTGGAGAACCGTTCCTTGAAAACTCAAAGGATGTGCTGGGTGCATCTCTGTAGCCTCCTCAGCGCTGAGGGCGCTTTCACAGCCAGGGTGACAGTGTGTGCTTACTGTGTCTTGGCAATCTGTTCCAGCAAGGTCAGAAGGTGCAGGAGGCCAGCAGCTCTGCCTCCACCACTGAGGGGCGGCCACCAGGCAAACAGCATGAGTGGGAGGAATTTTTGATGTGGGGAGTAGGGGTGAAATGTCTGTATTAGAAAGGAAGCAACACCTTGTAAAACTATAAAAGTAGCTTAAAATAATACGGAATAGCATTTTTATTGAGGAAGTGAGATACTTTACTGTCACACTAATGGTGCTATAACCCCCTTTCTGCCCTGAAGTTAGCTTAAGTGCTTGACATACAAATGCTAGGGAGCACATCAAGTTGGTTACTGATTCACACTTACTTAAACAGGCAGAGTGGGAGGCAAGGATTGCTTATCCTCTATAAGTGAAGTTAAGGTCTCTCACCCTTGCTGCCTGCACTGACATTGCTTTGCTTCCAACTGCAACACTACAATCCTTTGGATATGAGAAAGATTCATGGAAATGTAAATGGATGGCTCTTCTCTAGAAGACGTCTTTCTTCCTGCATCACCAGCAGCTAAAAAAAAGTGGAAAGTTAACTCATCCTGACAGCTGGGATTGCACAGACCTTTGCAATGATGCTATGTTTTTCGTACAGCAGTACTCACTGGATTGCACCCACCCCCTCCTTGCCCTTTGTGGCTGGCTGTGTTGTATCCTTCTATTCCTTTTCCATCCTACCTCTTCAGAGTAATGGCCGTGGGGCATTTCTGTGACAGGGGAAGATATTTTT
Source organism: Nycticryphes semicollaris (assembly GCA_013400055.1). NCBI lineage: Eukaryota > Metazoa > Chordata > Aves > Charadriiformes > Rostratulidae > Nycticryphes > Nycticryphes semicollaris. The sequence continues at coordinate 17,020 of VXBJ01006321.1, forward strand.
GTCAATTCTTCCAAGTTCCTACAGTAAATGTGTTAGCCGTCATCTAAATCTGTGCTCCTCCCTCTATCAGATGTGGAGTATCTTGTATCTGGGTAGTTAGGTATGGAAATACCTTCAGTTTAGTGTGCCTGCTGACAAGACAGCATTCCCTGGGAGCATATAAAACCTCCTTGCAGGTGTGGGCAGCTGGCTGAACCCACTTCTCACAGTTTATCTGTGCTTTGAAGCTGGCAGAGCAGTAGTGCATGACCCCAGGGAGCAAGGCACACGCCGGGTGGTTCTTTAGGTACTGCTCATACACATGCAATCTGTGCTTTCCACTGCAGGTGCCACATACAGTCACCTTGCTCTAGGAAAAAGCCTCTCAGTCAAATCACTGTCTCTTTAATCTCCATATAATTTAATGTTTTGTTATGAAGTGATACTTTGTACCTACTCTTTTTAAAGCTAATCGGTGTGTAAGACTGCAATTTTCTTTCATATAGCATCTTTTGCATGTTCTATGACTAAGTCCCTGACTATATTACAGGCACATAAGAAAATAAAACCTGACTACAACAGGATGATAACGTGAACAACTGTGTAAAAATTAATAGCAAAAGAGAGGAGGGAAGGATTAAGTGGAGGCCTGTCAAGGTTTACTAGGGTGACTCTTGAAACAGGTTAGGGAACTAAGGAGGTGCAGAGTATATATGGAAAACTTGCTTCCAGCAGCAAGTGCTGCAGGGGAAGTCTGTGTTGGTGACAGAATATTGTGCAGAGGAACAGAGAGCAAAGCAGCACTTGTGTTCAAGGGTAAGGTCCCTGAAGTGGATGGGAACAAAACTGTAGCAGGATCTAAAAGCAGCACCCATTCTGAAAACTTTGCTCTGACCAATTCCTTAGGTTGCACAAAACTGTTTAGGAGTAATTCCAGGTGAAAGGGGATGTATTTAGTAAATCAGCATCTTCTAAGTGAGTTCCCAGAACATACACTTACTTGGCAAAGGAAAGTACTAGTCTTAAAAAAATCAGTGTAATTTGCACTTTTAAGACCTTGACAGCTGCAGCTGAATGTAGTGTTGCCACTGTCTGGGGAAATAATGGGAGAAACACACAGAGTCTTAGAGGAAATTACACCTAACAAAGAGGCAGCAATTTATAGGGAAAGGTATCATTTTAATTTAGATCCTCCTGCACAAAAGAAAACATGTTTTCCACCCCACTTTCAAAGTTCAAGTGACAAGTAACCTTGGAAGAAACCACCTGTATTCTCTTCTGTGTGCTTGCTCAATAACCATGGAGACATGTCGAGGCCAGAAGCAAGAGAATCTACCATGGGATGATACAACACCTGACCTGGAAAACTGTGACTCCAGCCAGCATTTAAGGACTGTTGCATAGGACCGAGGAAGTGCTCCAGCACAATGCTGATGCAAATAGTGCTTGCAGAGTTCTTGAATGAAAGGGAGAAGGAAGGTGGCTGCTACATCTGTAGATAGCATTAGTTAGACAGCTACTATGATATAATGCTGCTTTTATAAGGATGTTGGAAAGCCTGGAAGATTTAGCAAACAGTGACAAGAATGATTCATGGGATGGAAGAATCTAATTTGCAGAGAGCAGTAACAGAAGTTCATTCCATTAAGTTTACCAAATATGAGGTTAAAGGTGACTTAGGTTTTGCCTATAATTAGGGCAGCTTATCTAGTATTTCAGCACTTTTTAATTTAGCTGTCGTCATAAAAGCCACTGCAGTGCAAGCCCTAATGCTTTGGTCAAGTGGTGCAGAATCCTGGCTAGACTTGGTGCTGGGGGAAGGGCTGATCAGAGTGTATTTGTCAGAAATTTTTTTGGCACCCTCAGTAATAGAAGAGACATAACACTGACTTTTGAAACTTCCCAGATGTTTTTAGAAGAGTCGCAGCGCTAATACTCCTCAAGGTCTGTCTGCTAACAAATGAGAAAGACACATCTGCGATTGCATTCAGCATCAGTTCTGAAGGTGCTGAATTAGATGAGGCGCGCCGTTCAGAACTGAGGTGCTGTCACACAGTGTGATATGAATGCACAGTAGAATAAAAGCACCTTCACTAATTTTGAAGAAGCAGTCTGAAAGGCAAGTTTTCTAGTTCTAGAGCTGTTTTAATCTTATAAATCTCAGGATAAGCCTGCTTCCCCAGAGCTGCTGGTAGCAGGAAATAGCATTATGCGTTCTACCACCCGAGGAGTAATCTCTGTCCTGTGTGTACTCCCCTGCCATGCTGGTAAAAACAGATCGAGTAGTTGTAGATTTTTCCTCCTTAAGGAATTCTACAAAGACATTCTACCAGAACTCTCCAACAGCCATTACTTTAGTCTGAAACTGTTAGGAAACAGTGAATATTCAATTAATCTATCTGTTTAATATATGGGACATATGTTCAAAAGAACATTTCATTGTGATGTAAAAACAGTATTCTAGGTGCTTCTGAGTACAGGATAACATCCCTCCCTTTGCCATCTCCTTTTCCAGGAGATGCTTTCTCATTCCTGCAGTGGTGCACTTTTCAGGGTATGTGGGCTTTATTCAGCATAAACTTTGAGGAAGGGGTGGAGATCCCACAACAAAAAATATCCACAATTAAGGGGAAATTACAGAGCAATTATGCNAAGAAGAACGAGAGTCGCCACGCTGCTGCTCACTAAACGTATGCTGTCCATATGTCGGATGCATCAGCTGGCAGGGAGCCTAGGAAAAGCTGCGGTGGCTGCAGCTTCCTTTCTCACCCATCTGGCATGGGCACAGTGAGGAAGTATCAGGGGGTGCCAAATTAAAGAGGAGGATAAACAAAGAGATAAGCAGCCACGCAAGGGTAAAGCCATTTCGGAAGCAATGGTGGTAATTCAAGAAGTCTTTAGTGATCGTTTCAGGCTTCACTTCCCAGACCTTTATTCTTCTAAGCAAAGTTTATTCTTTCACATGATGCACTCTGTTAACCATACACACACAAAGTTCTTGTATAACTAACCTGAACCTTCGACTTTAAATGCTCTGCCGAGTCCCTGACAAGCCCCCTTCCTCTTGAGGCAGAAGATACGTTATATTCAGTAATGGAGCAGAACAACAACAGCGTAGAAGATTTCTCCTTGAATGTCTTTTCTGTCACTCCGTATCAGCCAAACAGATCCGATGTCCTGGTGTCAGATGGGGATAAAGCCGGCGCCACTTTGCTCTTTTCAGGTGTGTTTTTGGGACTGGTGGGGATCACATTCACCGTGATGGGGTGGATAAAATATGACGGCATTACTCACCTGGAGTGGACTCAGTTACTAGGGCCTATTCTGCTGTCTGTGGGGGTGACGTTTATTCTGATTGCTGTCTGTAAATTTCACATGCTTACATGCAAGCCCTGTAAAGAAAGAGAGGAAAATACCTCAGACTTCGACCAGACTGCAAGCGGACAGTCCTTTGTCTTCACTGGCATTAACCAGCCCATAACTTTTCATGGCGCCACGGTGGTACAGTACATCCCTCCACCCTACCCAGCTCAGGAAGGCATGGCTGTGAGTCCTGGTTACCTTCACCCGGTCCTCAGCTGCTGCGGAGGTGTTTCCTCCAGTGTCTCGCCAATTCCCACCCAGGCCTCTGCTCACTTCTGCCCTGCCTACTCCCTGGATAACCCAGCTTTTACTGGAGACGAGAACTACGCTACTTATCCTGCAGCGAATCCCGGGAATCAGAGGTACATCTTCTGAAATGCCTTAGGTGTCTTCAGACACAGGCTTCTGACTATTTTAGGTGCTATGTGTGGTTTCAAAGGAAGCACAAGCTAGTCCAGGGTGTTACCCTTCTTCAGATTTTTTTTCTTTAGTGGTATTATTTCTTGAGTAAAGACTATGGAGCCATACTTTTTCTGGAAAGTATTTTTACCCAAATTAAATTCACTTATGAATCCCTTTCAATTTTCAGTCTATTAAATCTCTTGTTATTTTTGAAGATATTAGTATATATGTTCCTCCCCATTTCATTTTTTTATACTTATCTTACTAACTTTAGACTGTTGATGTGAACATTATTGTATGTACAGCCAGAGGCTTCCGATCAACACAATCACAACACACCAGTCAGCGCACAAACAGCATTTTTACAACAATGCAAGAATCAGTTTGGTACCAGATGCTCTTTCTCTGATTACGCCTGGTTACCATACGCTCGTATCCCACTGTAGCAACCTTACAGCCCTTATTCTTCCCCTAGTTTGGGGGCATAAACAAGATCAGTGATATAACAAGCAGTTTGAAACCGCTTTAATCGGACATGAAATAAGTTTATATAGTTCTTTCCTCTAAGGGAAAATACTCTAATTATAGGAATTACTCAGAATTATATCCTTCCTAGAACACTCATCACTTTTAGTTCATTTATTGAAGTCTGTCAGAAAAACTGCTGTCTGGCCCATCATCCTCAGCAACATGCGTGACTGGCATTGGTGGTGTGAAAACGAATGTTACCTCCTGACACTTATATACTTCACAAAAGGAACACACCGGACAGTTGAATCGCAGTAAAGCAAGCTTCCTCTGGTAGCATTTTCTTAAGAAGTCAGGAAATGCTTTGCCAGACAAGGCTGACAGGATGCAGCATTGAGGTTACTTGCACAATTTGTGTTTGCTAAATTCTTTTTGCACCTGCTCCTCTTCCTATTTTCAGGTCAGAGGACAGTTCTGATGAGCCAGAAGAACTGCTGGAAGACTACGCCTGTGATGACTTGTCACCTCCACGTTATGAGGAAATATATCCACTGTCTTCATAAAATAACCATGGATGACAGACAACAATTCTAAAAGATGCCAGCTTTTTAATCCTCAAGAATCTTTTCTTTAAACACCTGCATGACAAGCAAGTGTGAGCAAGATCTTGGTACTGATACACAATTCAGTATCACTGGAGATGTTTAACCAATCCCTTCTTTTTCTCCCTCAAAATTCATTATCCTTCTGCTATGCAGTTTTAATAGCAGAGCTATTAATTATTCATTAGCGAAACTCTTAATAGCAAAGCTATTAAACTCAAGTATCTAAATCTATATTAGGGTGAAGAAGAAGCCTGGTTTTCAGACGTGCTGAAACCAATGTGAACTGCGAATGCACAGGATGTTTGTGGAAGGTCATGATTGCTCCTGGATGTTCAACACCATTAGAAAACACTTGATTTATTCTTGATATATTTTCCCTCTTGATTGCTTGGGAAACTTCAAAAGTGACCAAGTGTCTGATCCATGAAAGTGTCTAAAATGTCTTAATTCTGTCTGGTTTCTTAGGCTATCTTACTCATTAATAAGTCCACTCTACAGATTAGACTTCCTCTGCTTGGTTCACCCACAAAACCCAGACATGCAGACATTTTTGGAGCACTCTGCTTGAACCAAAGCATCTCAGAACAGAGGAAATACGAATCATGGGCTCTGCCCATTTTCACACAGACCTCAAAGAGATCCTGTATGTATCAAATTCAGTTCCCTTCCCCACATGATGGGATGCAAAGCACTATCTCCTAACAACTAGTAGGTTAATGTCCAAGGTTAAAGAAAATGGCACCTTTCTGAAGGCTTAACAGAGATGTGTTGTCCTACCAGTTTTAAAGGCTTTAATAATCACAGCTTCTCCCTGCTGCACCCTCAGTCTATGGGAAAACTGTGGAGGAACTCCTCCTGGGGTTCCCACCTTGTCTGAATGTGGATCTAAGTGCCACAACTCAGGCTGTAGGTTCCCCCAGAGCATCCCAGAAACTACAGACTGCAGTGACCTTTCTTGTTCAAGTTTGACTTTTAAGATAAATATCGTTCTGGGCATTGTATTCAGAAATGGTTTTGCAGCTGTATTTAACAAAGAATGAGGTGCATAAGGCCTGAAATCTTGCAATCCAGAATGGAGGTCCCAAAAAGCTTTGCTGATCAGCTGTCTAAACCCCAGAGCAATGAGAATGCCATGAGCCCTTTCATTTTCATTTCATAGTTCCACATATACTTCAAGTTCTGCTTTTGAGCATGCCTAGAAGTGCCCTGACACAGGTGGACAAGACTGGGTCACCCCATGCAGGATCCCATTACTTTTGCCTATCTTCCTCAAAGGGCTCAAACCAAAAGCTGTTCTCAGCCCACACCTGGTGGACCAGGCACCACACAAAATGATCTAGAAGGAAATGGTCACCATCCAAAGTAACCAACTGATGTGCTGCTGGTGTGCCTGCAGGTTAGTTGCCTGGTCAGGAATAGCAAGGCTGAAAGCAGGTGTCCATTATGGAATGTATGAACTTTCTCTTACTTGCCAACACCACAGGCAGTAAGGGATGTACCTGGCAGCTGGAAGTCACTGAGTGTCCATGCAGCCACACTAGCAATCACAACAGATAGTTCTAGATGAAGAGGTGCATTCAGGACTTTGTCCAGTTGCCTAGAGCTGCAGGTGTGCTCTAACCTTCCTGTCCTGGACACTTAGAGGGTGCCAAGAAATACAGCATTTTTGGTGGGGCACAAGACAGCCACTGAGCTCCACAGCAGCAGACGTGACACTGACAGAAGTCGTATTTGGGACACAGCATTTAAACTGACTCAAAGATGGATTAGCAAATGCAGCAGCAGCTACTGGACAGTGACTACTATGTGAGAAGCTTTTCTCACTAGAGAAAAAGGTGTCACGCTGATTTTCAGCAGCAATGCCCTACTGTAAGTGGGTAGGCTTGTGTAGTTGGAGAAAAGCAGGCACTCTGTGTTCAGCATAATCTCTACGGGATTGAGTGAGAGAACAGGTGGTCTAAAAATAAATACAAGGTTCTCTTATGGAAATCTCTTGCTCCTCTTCCAAAATTTACATGGAGGTAAACTCATCCTCCCTCCACAGCAGGAAACTGGAAGGTCCCAAATCCCCAGTTAGTTCCACATGGACAGATCCCTGCACTTAGCATGTAGTTCTGCTGACTCCAGCAAGCACTGCAGGAGCACAGAGGTCAGGCTTGATGGATCCAATTGCAAGACCAGGGTCAAAATTTCTACACAATCACCCTCCCCCACAACAAGAAAATTCCTTCAGTCAGAAACCACAGTTTGCTGCTGCTGTGTTTGGTTGCTGGGTTTTTTTCCCAAATACAGGGCGTAAACATGTTTCATGGGGTAATCATAGATTTATTTTTGTGACGTCAAAACGTCAGACATCAAAACTGTCAGAATAAATATAAGAAACCCAGAAGGTTGCACTGTGGACTCCATATTGGTTTTAAAGTTTACTTCCGTAGACACTAAGATCATTGAAAGAGCCCTGGGTTTCTTTTTAGCAAGAAGACTGAATATATGAATTTAAATAACTGCATATTAAAACTATCTCGACCCATCAGATGAATTCTGCCTGAATTCTGTAGGAGTCTTTTCATGCTTCATGGATATTTGAGAAGATCCTGTCTGACAACATTTCCTTGTGGTACCAATAGCTGATAATTTTTTTTTTAAGGATAGAGCAATATTGTATGAAGGCTTTTCTTCCTCCTCTTCCTTTCACCTTCTACGTTCATCCTTTTTTCAATTTTAGGAATTTATTTATCTTTAAGGTTGATCTTTTTGTTACTGTATTCTCAGTGACACAACCATCACATATATTCACCTCTCAGCATTATGATATCTTTCTGTCCTAGGAAGAGTGAAAGAACAAACCTATTTGGCCAGACCTTCAGCCAGGGTGAACTGACAGAGCTCTGCTAGAGTATATAGGTTTAACTCCTCAAAGCACCTAGAAGATTGAGATTTTGCTCAATACACTTTTCATTTAAACTACTGTTCTTTAAGCAAAATTACCTTCTCCCACATTGCCTGCAATGGTATTTCAGACCTGCAGAATGATACTTTATTATAGTTAGATGAATCTCAAATTATAGCCATAGTGACAGAGTGTTGTATGTGAGTATTCAGTTATGTGACATTGAATGAGTTACTGGGATTTTTCCTAATATAACTCCATTTACAAGATTTTGACCATAAACTGGTTAAGATAAAAAGATCAGTAGAGACGTGTGTATTGACATGAAGCCAAGCCTGATCTGATCATTGCAACTAAAATTCAGCACAGGGCTGCTCCAACATCAAGGAGCTAATTCAAAACACCAAATGCCATGTACCAAATGCAGCTGTAGCGTGCAAATTTCTTCTCAGATAAAATCCAAATCTGTCACCTGCTTTATAACAACCATGTTGCCGTATTTGTGAGGAATATATGAGTAAAGGTTTGCTTCACCTTGGTCTTCTGGCCCTTTCTCACAAAAGCCTAGTTTCACCAGAGGTACCTGTTTTCTGCCACTGATGCTCCTGTGCAAGCACCTGCACACACATACCCAATTGGAAAGCAGGTATTCGACAGTCGTAGTGCTGAAAGTCTTGAAAGAGAGATTTTTAAACTGAATCGGGATTTAGGAAATTGGGGTCTTGAGGCGAAGAGGAGGTTGGAGAGAANCAACTGAGATTTGGCTTGTCTAAGGGAAAAAAAGGAGGAGTGGACATCAAGAAGGACTTCAGCTTGGGGAGAGGTGGTGCACGGTGCACTCACATGCCCTTTTCTCCCTCCTCCTTCCCCCCGTGACCTAACGGACTTCTCTCTGCATGGAGGAGCAGGGTCCAAGGGTCATTTGGGAAGAACTAGGGCGTGCTGTTTGCATACAGCATGTAAAATAATCTGTGCCTGCTGCAAGTATCATTATAGCCTCCACTTTAGCTGTCAGAGTGAATAGGTATCAGCAGGACATGCTGAATGTCGCTATGGCCCTTCCGTCCCCAAGTGTGCACCAGTGTGTCTGGCAGAGAAGCCTGCAGCACAGCTAGGTGGGATCTCAGGGGCTCAGCCTGCATTAGCTGAGCAGCACTGCTCAGCAGGAGTGAGTATGTAAAGTGAAGCAGCAGGTGCAGAGAGCCCGGTGTCCACATTCACTGTATGTCAGAGAGGTTTACATCAGACTTGGTCCTGTGGACTGGATGCTTATTAGCCATTGAAATACATAACTTTTTCCTCCTAGAGTGTGTTTTCTGTGTCCAGTTTTGGGCTCTCCAGTTCAAGACGGACAGGAAACTGCTGGCGAGACTCCAGCAAAGGGCACAAAGATGATCAGGGGACTGGATGACCTCTCTTATGATTAAAGAGTGAGTGACCTGGAACTGTTTAGCGAAGAGAAGAGAAGAGAAGAGAAGAGAAGAGAAGAGAAGAGAAGAGAAGAGAAGAGAAGAGAAGAGAAGAGAAGAGAAGAGAAGAGAAGAGAAGAGAAG
>VXBJ01006321.1:27290-40623 GCA_013400055.1 Nycticryphes semicollaris
ATTCTTATAAATATCTAAACAGCGGGTGTCAAGAGGATGGGAACAGACTCTTCAGTGGTCCCCAGAAACAGCATAAGGGACAACTGACAAACTGAAACACGGGAAATTCCATCTCAACACAAGGAAAACCTTTTTTACTTCGAGGCTGACAGTACTAGAAAAAAACAGCTTAGAGAGGTTGTGGAGTCTCCTTCTCTGGAGGTATTCACAACCCACCTGAATGCATTACTGTCCAGCCTGCTCTACGTGAACCTACTTTGACAGACTAGTTGGACTATATGTCATCTCTTGAGATCCCTTCCAATTGCTGCAATTCTGTGATTCTGGTTCAGCTTCATTCTAAAGATACTATTCAGCTCACACCTGTGATGTGATGCAAAGCCTCACAGGGCAAGTGGAGACTGTAGGGATAGTCTCTTCAAAAGTGCCTTATTTAGAAACTCGCAGGAGTTGTATGTGGTGGAGCAGATCCCTGTGGACCTACATGAGAAGCTTGCCTCAGCTTCCTGACACATGCAAGTTCATGGGAGAGCCTCCCCTAGTACAGAAGGGTGTCACTTTGAGAGGTCTCAGAGCACAGTGTCGACACCTTCATGGTTACATGAAGTCTAACTGTAAGATGTAGCAGGCTTTTGTCTTCCTGAACAACATTTGTAAAGTGATGGAGAAGTTCTTCCACAGGGGACAAGCAAAAATGGCTCATGTGATCAGTCAGAAAAAGCCATCCTGAACCTCACCCCACGTGTAATAACAGCACAGGGTCAAGGGGAAATCAGTAATGCCATGTTTGCCTGTATCTGTGCCATGTGTAGCAACTCTAATGAACAATTGATTGCAGCTACACACAAACTTTAGTGGACACCACGGGACATACTGTAGCAAAGTAGCTGGTGTACACCTTTTATACAATCCTAGGATGAGATTACTGCTGGCCTGTTTGGGTTATATTGTGTCAGACTTTTTTTTAAATGACATTGGATGCTTTTTCTTTATTTGAGCAGGTGAATGACTGGTTTACACGTAAGACACTGTGCTTCTTACTTAGGGAACAGGGCATGCTATATAATAGTACTGAATAGATGGCCTGATATTTTTGTATTTTGCATAGCTGCAGCTTCTTCTTCACTTATGGCTCAGTAAGTACTATCAAGAGCTTATCTTTAAGGCAAAGCTTCAGGCTTTGTCAGCCTGAAGACATACCTAAGGAAATAATGAATAATAATGCAGTCTGAGTCAGTGACTGTCGAAAAAGAAATAGGTGTGCATTTTAAACTTCTAACCAGTGGTAGCTTCTGTGCTAACAGACACCACTTGGCGTGCTCTCCTTGCTTTTCTGCTGCTCTGGAACAAAACTCAGCCAGCCACAGGCTAAGCCAGCATTCAAGGCAACACTGGCTTGCCAGGGCATCATGTTCCTGGGCACCTGCCACGCATCGCAGTGGTCGGCTCACACAGACTTGCCTCACACAGAGGCCTGGCAAGAGCTCAAGAAGGCTGCAAGTTGCAAAGAGGTGTTCTCTTTGCAATGGTGACTTGTTTTTCACCATCTAACATGCCACCTTCTGCATCTATGTAGAGCAGCACAGCAGTTACCACAGCACGTGTATCATGGTAACTGTTTCGTTACCTTTTGCAAAAAACAAGTTCTTCAGATAGTCAGTTGGCCTCACTCTGCTTATGCCATCTTAAAGGAGGGAGGAAAACAAACTACAAGACTTCAGCAGAAATTAATCTCTTCAGAACTGCAGAAGTGCAGTAACATTTTTACCACAAAACAATTCCCTACAAAATCTTCCACGGATAAGCACAGCAAAAAGACAAGTTGCTGTAAATAGTGAAGTCACATAGCTCCAAATCTGTATATAAGTAACCCATCAGCATTGTGGTTTTACTAATCCTCATAAAACTTTGAGGGGAAATAAATATTATTTTTGCCATATTTGCTCAAATAAGGATCTTATGTACCACTTCCCCACATTCTGCCCTCAAAATCAGAGGCACTTGAGTATTTTGAGATGTGCCAACACTCTGCATTGCTATAGAGTCTTCCATATCTTCATGGTCTTTTGCAGACACGCAGTTGCGTCCTCCTCCTGCCCTCCAAGCTGGCTGGACAGGGACTGATCAGGACACCCATAGACTGTGCTGTGCTGCCAGAGGGGCACAGAGCACCTTTGCATGAGAATTGGGCTTTGACAAGAAGTCTTTTTTCACAGACAGAATAAGCACAGTTACGTCTGCAAAAGCTGCGCAAATATGCATGTACTTCACCTTTGCCAATCAATCTCATCAAATACAGACTTCATACTTCTATTTTAGGATGCTTGGGTGTGGTCTTTATTTGTATCTAACAAATCTTGAGAGGAGAATACTTGATAGGATGAATAAAGGCGGTAGTATGAAATGTCTAAGCCTTCTTGTGTGTTTGTGGGTTTATTTCAGCCTGTTAAAACCTGGATATGCTGGGAAAGTACAGGAAGAAACAGAGCAAAAATCTACAGTACAAATTACATCTCCAAATCCTTCCCTTAACTGTAGAGACATCAAATTCCACTCAGCTTCAAGAAAGCCACTGGGCAAAAGCATAATTATTCAGAGAAGTGGGAAGATAGAAAAATGGGGAATTGCAAGAAAGCCAGCAGGGGATGGTTTCTATTCTTCTATCTCTATAATGAGAAGGAAAGGCGGGAAAAAAAGGAGCGAACACAACAAATCAGTGATGGGAAGGGAAGAAAATGGGGAACTTTTCACCCCACCAAATGGTGCAAGTGAACATCTTCCTAAACATTGTTCAGTTAAAAAGAATTTCTTGACTCTTCCAAGTAAATGTGTTTGAGATTTCCTCCTAGAACTGCATTTCTAAATAAATTCTATTATGTTTAATAGATGTGCAAAGCACAAGACGCAAACATAGATACACATGAACCCCAGCATGGACACTTAAAGAGTAGTATAACTTGCTTAAAATCACCTACTGTAGGGCTGTGTCAGTGGGAACTGGACTAATGCGGCAATTGATGAGAGACTGCAGCACTGGGAGCACCAAAGTGGAAAAGATTTGCACAGCTCCTGCTGTGGTAGGCAAATGCACAAGCCCTTTCATAAATTGTTCAAGCTCCATGTTAAAATTAGTTAGGATTTAGTCTTGCTTTTAATGGAAGGTAGGAAAAAGTTAAGGAGAGAGAGTAAGACCCAGCACGGCAGAAAAGAGATAACCAGGTAATGGCTAGGGGAAAAAAAAACCAACTTCTTTTCCACATTTTGCTACCTGTTTTAAATGTGTGTACTTTCTCAGCCCACACTCTGAGTCTTGCACTTAATATCGATGGTTAATCAAAATCAAGAAACAAATGTGTTAATTTTTAGTGTTTACTTAGCCATAGAGACCAGGAGGTTGTGACCCACAGGGTAGCATTACTAAAATGTTTTAGTTTTATGTTACACATTCAAGTATTTTATGTTACCTTTCTGTTATTTTCACAAAAAACAAACCCTTCTCCATCTGTTTAGTAAAAAAAAGAAAAAAAAAATCCACATGAGCTGCAAAACTATGCCCCTGCTTCCAAACAAATAATGAAACCTTAATGTGAATAAACATCCCTTCATAATCAAAGCCAAGCTTGTGACCTAACTGGATAATAATTCACTTGTAATATCATCAGAATGAGTTATCAGCCTGAGTATTGTTGGTGCAGGTGTAACTTAATGAATTCAGGCTCATTTTATCTGGCACTTAGTTGCTTACATGGTGGTTGGGAGCTCTAGGTCCTTCAATTTTTCATAACAAGCAACACCATTAAACTGCCACAGAGCAATATAAATCAGAGATTTATTTTTTTTTAGACCCCATAAACAACTAACAAAAATGTTATGGTTGCCAGATTCGTCGTGTGCTTTTATGTGTCCAGCAATCAAAACTGACTATAACCATTTTCATTTGGCTATTATTTTTTGCTATTGCTTCAACAGTTTATGAAAATCAATGTGCAAATATAAGAGAAATAGTCTAGCCTGAAGAGCTCCCTTTCAAAGGAGTAGAGATGGTAATAGGATCTCAGTGTAGAAGAGGATCTCTGCTTGTATGCTTCGCTACTGCACTGGGACACATATTTTAGTCATTACACTCACAGTATGAGTAACGAGAACAGAAAATTATGTGACTGCAGAGTTGAGTCACGTGTCCATCTTGGGGTACATGAGTGTATGGACTTGATATGCACATGCAGGCATGCCCAAAATACATACAACTTGATTTAACCTACTAACATATGTCTATATTGAGTTACTGAAGACTGAAAAACAAGAATAGAAATATTAGGAAAAAAGTATCCATTGATATTTTTCAGAAGTTGATGTTATTCTTCATTGTTTATCAGAGCTTAGATTATTTTCACTGTTCTGTTTAATAAGAGTTACAATATATTGTATAATAAATATGTCAGAATTTGTTTCTCTCAGATAAATTTTCCGTCTTCCATTTACTAAAGAGCCATCTAATCCTGATTCGGACTCCCTGAACAGCAGAACTCTCTTGCCTCTCACCAGCATGACTAACTTTGCCTGACCTGCCACAGGGAACTAAAATAAATTCATTTCACAAGTGAAAAATTGCACACTTCCTTTCATGTTTCATACATAAATATTTTTTCAGTCCTCTGTGAAAGTTGCTCATCACTTGCAAAATCGGAATAAACTCAGCTATGGTTCCCTAGGTACAACCATTTAAAAGAATGTCACTTGCCCTCAGTTAGGGCAGAGTGGCTCAATGCATCTGAAAAACAATTATCTTCATATCAGGTATTTGCTGCCATTTACCAACTGGCTATAGAAGCCAAAGAATATGATAAACTCTTCAAATCAGTTTTAATCAAATAGCTGCCAGAAAATGCCTTAAACAAAAATCTTTGCTGCTTTTATCATCAATTTGTAATTAACGTATGAATGAACTGCATATTTGAATTTTCACCAACACAACCGTTTTCCCCAGGAAATCATAGTTTAAAGCTGAAGTGAATGTTCTTTTAGAAAGTGTACTTTGTTTATAGAAATAGCCTTAACAGTTAATGTCTGGCAAAGCTTCAAACTCAGAATTACATTACGTTGGTAATTTTAACTTTATCGTCTTAAATAGATCCAGTTTGGATGTATGAATACAAGCAAAGTAGGACAGCCCTCAAAGAACTGCCTTTAAGCAGGCTTTATTCTATCCCATGAAGCTTTGTAATTCCTTCTGTTATTATTAATAGCTGTTAAGTGCTGACAGCATGCTTGGCACTGAATGAAACGCAGGAGCAGACATGGTTCTTGTTAAGGGTGGCCCTCGGGAGGCCATTTACTGTGTGTAACAACAACAACAACTTTATTGGAGTAGTAACCCACTAACACAGCTGCAGCTTGGGTGTCAGGAGATGTCGCTGTTTAGACAAAATAGTGATGTGCACATTCATGCAGATATGACTCTTTTACACATTAATTTTGTCACAGCTAAGAAGGCTGAGCAGACAAGATTTTCCAGGGTAGTCAAAGAAAAGCTGTGGCCCAGAGTACCATTTTTGCAGGGTTTTGTCCACCAGCAGCAGGAGTACAGACCACTGGGACAGGCCAAGCACTTAGGAGCATCACAGGTGCTGGGTGCAATGGGATGGAAAGAGGACCTCAAAGGGTAAACCTCTGCAGCTAGAGGTTATGGCAGGTTCAGCCACAGGATTAAAGGAAATGGCAGAAAAGGACAGGCAAGAGTTTCAAGCAGAGGAGCCTTGTAGATGTCTTTCTTTTGAAGCATGAGCTCTGAAAGTGTTAAAAAAAGAAAAATTTAAAGGGACTGAGGAGATGATATGGGAGGCAGCAGCAGACCCAGAACCCAAGACACTTGGTGGAAGCCAAGCTAGCGCTTCAGAGTGGAAGAAAGGGTCTCTGCTCTTGTGCTGAAGGGAAAGCTGGCATTACCACTGGATACCATCTGTTCTACAGTCATGGGGAGCATACAGAGGTGATGCCCAGTTCCTGGCCCCCAAAGTCCTAACAGATGCCATGGGCCAGTTTTAGCCTAGCCAAGATCAGAGCTCTGTGGTGTCATCCATAGAGGGTAGAAGAGGAAGAGGAGAGGCAGTGGCACCAAAACTCTGCTGACGAGTTCACACTCTAACACGTATGTGACACAGGAGCTTTGCAGGGGACATGTAACCCTCAGCTTCTGATCAGATGGCTGTGCAATGCCCAAAGCAGAGGAAAAGGTCCTCTCTTTTAGATCTGCCCTAGTACTTCATCCCTTGTCCAGCTACAGCTCTTGATACTGCCGGAGAAGTTGTGTTTGCTTCTGGTTCTCCAGGGCTTCTCCAGCCACAGCCACAACAAACCTCACATTAAACAAGTCTTGCTGGGGTCTTCTGACTTGCACAAGGGCTAAAGCATCACAGAACTAGACGCTGCACCATGTGGGATGTAAGTTACCCCAGGATATACCAATGCTGACCGGTGATAATGGCGGGAGAGAAAGTAAGTCTGAATAGGTCAAATAGTTTTCTTGAAACTGTTTACCTTTGTTTCATTGTAATTGCCTGACTGGCTTGTTTCCTGCTGCACAAAACCTTCCCTCCCCCTTCAATGTCACCTACTCTCAAATATATTCTAACATGCCTCCTACTCTCTTTGCTCTTTGCCTTCTAACACTAATTTTAGATGCATCAGCTTCTTGAGTACCTTTGCCTAAAAGCAACCAGATTGCTGGAAAATGCTTAATAACACTCTGAAAGCCACACAGATTTAAGGTGTTACAGCTAGGTACTCCAAAAATTACTAATTCAGAAGTGATTAGTCACCTGTGGCCATTTAGGCCATAAAATGTATGAATGAAATGAATTTTTTAACTTCCTAGGGAATAGCCCTGCTTTCTGTACTCCTGTGTGCAGTGTTCCCAATGCTGTTAATCTCTACTTTTCTGTAAACCCATTGATACTGTCTGGTGTATTAACACCTGAGTTCACAAAGGCTGTTCTCTGCACAGTGTCTAGAAGAGTTTCACCCATTTGATCATGATGTATTTTTCAAAGGAACATTGGAGGAGGTGGTATGGAGGGAGAGGTCCACAGGGACTGTATACTGACTGTGCAGAATGAGCTAATTTCCCTGTCATTCCTCTGCTGGGAACATGCTCTCATACCTCACACAAGACTTCATGAAGCTATTGGGGTCTTATTTTCAGGCAGGCACCATAGAGTAGATATTTTTCAGCATGCTGAAGGGATCTGAGATTGCAGGCACCCTGACCAGACTGCTGGGATCCACTGCCCTGCTGTGGATACAGTACAAGAGGCAGAAGTAACATCAAGGCTAGAGCTGGTTGCCTCAGGTATGGACCTTCATGCAGCGGGGGCAGCACGGAGGGCCAAACTAGCTGTTTGAAAAGATGAGTAAATATTCAAACAGGTCACCCTGATGCTACAGCTGGACTACTAAGAGCATCAAAGTGGGTTTTCAGCTGTGTTGCATTGTGTTGCAGTGGCATGCACCAGACCTCCTCCTCCTTCCTTGCACCACTGTAGTGCTGATATAATCTTAGTCTAAGGAAAGATAAATGATACAGCATGCTAACCAATCCATAAGTAGCTCATATTCTAGAGTATATTGGTTGTGACAGCAGAAATAATACATCTGTTACAAGATAGTGAATAGGAAGCACTTCACTAAAACTACAGTTGTCTACATTAAAATCAGTATTTATATATCCCTGGTTTCTCCTTTCTTTCAAAGAAAAATCTAAATGAAAAGACTTGGGTATAGAGAAGGTGTCTCCTTCACACTCACAGTTTACTACTGCTTGCTGCATTTCATATCATCATGGCTCCTTAAGCCCAAGGCCGCTCCGAGTCTCCCTCCTCAACAAAGCATCCACTTGACTTGTCTCCTATCACTGCTCCTTGTTTCTTTCAGCACTTCAGCATAGACTATGCTTCATTTAATTGTTTTTTAAACACTAATTCCTCTGTCATCACACTAAAAAGAGCAACCTCGTGCCTCTAGCATAGAAGGAGCCTCTGTATTTTCTGTTGTGTTAGTAAATTAACCAGCATTTCACTTCTCCGGTGTCATTGCAGACACAATTGTCATTGTCATTGTCATAAAGTCATTTCCAAGCAGGCTTTGAGGAGAATTAAACGTAGATTTGCGAAGCATCCTAATTAAGGCAAAAAATAGGCCTGGCAATCTTCATGGTACTTAATATGTCATCTTCTTCCTATCTCTTAAACCCAATTATCTGCAAACCACCACTATATTGGAGCGTTATATCTGCTATAACTTATGTCAACTTGGATCACACATACCCCTTTTTCTTAAACAATGTTTGGCAGCCAACTGAGTGTGGAAACTAGACTGTTTTACATTAGTCAGCAGTACATTTAAATCATTCTTACCAAATGATTTACTGTGGATTGCAAATTCTTATATGGCATTTTAAGTTAATCATTAGGCAAAGTAATATATCACAAAAATGATTGGGTGCATATGTATTTTGCTTCAATGATTCTATATTTCTCTTTGGTTTGGAAGACTTGTCTACTCTTATTTTCTCCAGTTGAAGAAAAAAGAAAATTCTTTTTAAGAGAAAAGGGCAGATGACCCCCCAACATTTCTGCCTGTCTTCTCCAACTACAGCTTAAGTCAAGAGGATTTTCCTCCCTGCAGGAGAATCAGGTCATGAGGAGACACCCAGACAGACGTTGACAGGTGTCAGTATTGCACAGCCTTTCCACACCTCACTGTGTCCCAGTGACAGAGGAAAAACTGGAGGAAAAGGATTAGGACTTTATATCAAATAAAATAATGAATGAACCATCAGAATATGTAAAACAGAGTATCTCAGAGGAAAACAAAACAAATAACCAAAACAAACATACCAAAACAATGTACTCATTCTTCAGGCATAGACATTTTTGCATACTTCTGAAAATTTTAGGTGTCCTATGACAGTGGAAAAAAGGGATTTGCTGACTCTGTCTGGCAAGTGGACTTTGAAACCCAAGTGAAAGAAAGGTAGATCACACCAATAAAACATGGGCTGTTGCACAAGATGCTTACAGGTGACTGGAATCCTTAAAAATAAACAGTGACATAAAATAAATCATTTGTTTATTTTATTGCTGTGGGCCAGAACCCTGCAAGCACTGAAAGATAACAAGCAACTTTGCATTTACAACATAAATGAAATGAGGAAGACAATTATCACTGCTTCAGGGGCAATAAAAATAAAGGAAACCATTTATCAGTGCAAAGTTACCTATGTGCAACTGTGTGCAAATCAGGACTTGCGGCCCTAACCCTGTAGCCTATTGCATGCAAACAGCTGCACAGTTGGTTTCGCTGGGGCTGTGTGTGGCTGCAACAATACATTNAATTCCCTATCCCTTCCTTAGGTTTCCAACACATTCTATAATAGATCAGGCTCTACACTCCTCAGAGAAGTCCACCCCAGATCATATCACAGGGTGTACACAATTTCCACAATCACAGCTCTTCACTAAAAGTTGTTAAAAAAAGGCATCTATTTCTCCCTTCACTAAAACCAGAGATGTCAGGTCGTCTTCCTCAGCCAATGCCAACACTCAAGAGATTACAAGAGGAGAGAGACATTTACTTGGACAAGATTTCAGGTCATCAAACAAGGACAATGCTTTGTGTTGGCCCTAGGATGAAACTGAAAGCCTCTGCCAATCATAAATCATAGGCACAATGCTTTCTGATGGAAATGGATGATGTTGAGGAGGAGTGTCCAAAATGAGGTCCCAGTGAAATCTAATCCTGAAGTGAACAAGGCAGAGGTAACTATTTAACAATGTGAGCCTACTTGGAAAAAAAAATCAGCTTCTGTCCCAGTAAAATCACAAGAGTGCGATACAATAAACTGTCATAAACTACGCGTGACACTAGTCAGTCTGGACTGCAATCCAGAATCCAGCCCAAAGTGCCTGGATTTACGACACAGGGCATACACACCTAAGAAATGCGTAAACTTTTCTGACCTTCTGCAGTTTAAGTACCTGATGTATATCTCTGTAGGAAGCTCTCTTCACCTACATGAGTAATATGGCCCTTTATCCTCTATGGATCATATGGTCCACACAGACCAAGGGGTTTATAAAGTGGATTACAGAATTTTCTCTGGAAATGGGAAGGCTGACTATTTCCTGCCTTAGCCTAGTGGCTGCATTTTGCATCTGCCCTACCCACAAAACATAGACCTTATTCCTTTTGTAGCTGTAGGGAGTGAAAAATTTAGGCTAACACAGTGAAGGAGCATGGCTCCAGCCTCATAACCAGCATCACGTGGAAGTCATGGGAGTTCTGGGGCTTTGAGTCCTCTTTTGAGGAACTAAAAATGAAAGCACTAGATTAAAAGTATTAGCAGACTAGCAAGCAGGTACCAGGAGTGTAACTAAATGCCTGAAAAACAAGGATCCAGAGCTATACTCCATCACACTGAGTTTTGGATTACTTTCTGCAGTGCAACGCAGCATAAGAAAGGCAGTGGTTTAGATACTCTCATGACAAATGGGAAACATAGATTTCATCTAAGATTTTTCAGCTTCTGAGGCTGGGGAGGACATTGAATCAAGGTGTCTCACTTCTGCCTCAGTGTTACATGTACAATGGGCTCCACCATTTAGTCCTGACTTTCAAGCTGTCATCAGGCAGTGTATTCCCTCCAAAATAAATTAGATCCAGAGTCAGACACGTCCTAATGTCTCCTAGGTAAGCTTAAAAGTCACCTGCTCAGATAGGTCACATAGGGAAGGGCTAGTTAAAGACAAAAATGGCAGAAGATTAAATTAATATTTCATGCTGAAACTGAAGCCTTGGGATCTGCATTGCACTCACCAGCCCTTAGTGGGGAAAGGGAGAGAAAGACTGGATAGTAACCTCTAGCAAAATTATATGATGGTGCCCATAACAACCACAAGTGGCCAGTGAAGCCCAGTATTGACTGGGGCACACAGGTTTCTAGACTTCGAACAGACTTAATAGGAGTGATGATCTTAGGGTTTAGAATAAAGTAATTCAGGGTAGAGACTGTAAATTAAACATCAGGAGAGTTACACAGCAGCCTAGTTTGGATTCTGTGGGACCCAGTGGATATCTGGTTCTTTCTCAGCCCTGTTTAAATACCTATATATTTCATTGCATCCTACCCCAAGAGAGTGCATAAATTGTCCAATGATACACAACAGGATAGTGATAAGACCACTCCAACCATTGCCCTGCATTGCTTTTCCTTTCAAAAAAGTGACGTCTAGTACATAAGAGTTTTGTATGTAGTGCATTGTGAGTTAGAAGAAAGACAATCTTTGCTAAACAGTCTCCTTATAAAGGCCCAAGACACAATCCTCATGGAATTTTTTTCTTCCAGCTAAGACAGCAGGATTGAGCCTTAAAGTATCTTTGTTAAACTAGTTAATAGATTATTGTCCAAAGTAAACATATTTCAGTAAGTGCAAGACTGTTTTTTTCCTCCCTCTTTCCGTCTTTTGTTCAACTTCAACTCAGCTATTTATGATTCATTTCATGAGACACTAGGTTTTCTCTGAAGGCACTAAAAAGGGCCAGAGCTATCAAACAGTTTTAGTGACTAGTGCCAACAAGGAACTGTTTTCCTCCACGCTATAAAACAGGCACTGTCAATAGACTACAACCGGCAATAAACTATTAAAAAAGGAATTTATGATGGCTACTTATTATCCTCCTGAAATAATGTTGTTACAAGGCTGGCCTTTCCAGTCCTCCGCACAGATCACATGGCAGATGTCTAACAAAGGGAAAGGCCTGAATCCATTGGGATTGGCTGCAAACAGCCCAGGAATTGCCCCGCCTTACATGGGCACACACCACACCGGGGTTTCAAAGCAACAGAGCAGTTGTCCTACATTGGATTTAGGCTCATTACACAAAACCACTGGATTTAAGGTGGGATCTTAATTAAATTAGGTATAGAACATGTTGGATCATTTTCATAACTAAATATCGAATTATGTAGGAATGTTTATTATTGTTTAGCTAGGAATTGGTGAACCACAAGGATAAAATAAGAAATAGCACAAACCTCAAATGGAATCAGAACTGCCTCCATTTTTAGATTTCGAAAAAAGTCCCAGTTCTAGTTCTTGTCCCTTCCTCTCCAGCCCCATAACCAGCTTTCTTCTTTGCTGAAGTGTCTGTCTCTGTTAGGTTGACATCTGACTGTGATACGAATCTGTAATTGCTATAAATTGTGGTACACCACTGGCAGCAATAGAGCTATCATATCTTACTCCAATTAACGAACTGCTGCCTTCAATAAATATTTTAGAAAGAAAGGAGAAACGATACAGCTCAAACTTCAGCGTCGTTTGGATTGTCTCCTTTTGATCTGGACGTTCATCCACTGTGCCTCTTGAATTCCCAGTATGTCAGACTGGAGACACAGAGGCTGCGGTCAAGGCTGAATGCACCGCCCTCAGGGGATGTCTCCTAATAACGAGCGTCTTTCAGGAATGACTGAGAAGGTCCTAAAGGTGTGTAAGGAAAAGAGGGGGCTGGTTTGAAGAGGATAAGGGAAAAGTAACTTTTGTGTCTAGAGAAGGGAAAGCTGGGATGACTTGAGAAAAAGAGCAAAAACAGAGGTATGGAGAAATAGGATGGAAGGGGACAGTCACTGAGATTCGGTTAAAAAAAGCAAAACACAATTGCAGCGTCAAGATTTCTGAATGTCCTGATCACTCGTGGTGGTGTTGTCAAGGGGGATTCTTCTGTCCCCTGCGTCGCTGCGAATAAAGAGTAGTTGCTTGATATCCTGTTCCCCAGGCAGTTCATCTGGGCGGAAGAATTCCGATACTTTTTAATAGCAGATATTAGCCCGAGAACACAACACTTACTCCCAGCAAGGGACTATTCCGGAGTTTTTGAATCCGGTTTTGTTCATTTCATGAACTCCAAACAAAGAATGTACACCACAAAAAATCGGGAAGTGGCATACTTAGAGACCTCAAACGAAAACGAACCATTTTACTATCGNCAAAGTTACCTATGTGCAACTGTGTGCAAATCAGGACTTGCGGCCCTAACCCTGTAGCCTATTGCATGCAAACAGCTGCACAGTTGGTTTCGCTGGGGCTGTGTGTGGCTGCAACAATACATTCATGTGAGCCTCTTGCTGGGCATAGCAAAAATAGGCGAGATGTGCATTGCATGCTCATTTTGGCCCCAAACAATTGTATCATCTGCAGTTTCAGATGGCTGACAAATAGCAGACAGGATTACTGCAACACTTATTTAATTCATTAATGCTCTTGCTTTACTCAAATCA
>VXBJ01006321.1:59515-101257 GCA_013400055.1 Nycticryphes semicollaris
TTGTTGTTTACCACCAGACTGAGTTTGGGTGGCCTCCAGGGAGCATGTGTGTATGCAAGTAGACATGTGAAATGGCAGAGCTCTGGGGACATGACGGGGATGTGCCAGGGACATCCATCTGGGGTTGCTGCTAATAATCTCTACTCATGGAAACAATGATATGTGTATTTGAAAATCAAGCATACAGTAGGGAATATTATTTTATTCATAGTAATACAATAGAAATCCAAGGGATTTTTGATGGTGAAGGTGGAGAGGAGGCAGTTCCAGAGAGCAGAGGCAAAGCTTCTCTTCTTATTTGTCTTTGGATCTTGTTGTCTATGCCTGATTTTATCTGAGCCTGGAAAAGGCATGAAGCATTCCCACATCCTGCCCTGTGTCCTCACAATGTCCTGGTGGCCAGCATAAGCACAGTCTAAGTGAAGGCTCCTAGCAAACACTGTGGCCTACGTGACAAGTGGCTTTCTGCTCCTCCAGGTCATGGCTGAAGGGTTGGGCATATGGAGGTAACTAGCCAGCTGGACACTTCTGAGGTTCATGCACAGTGTAGGAGAGTGTGCCCTAGAGTATGTTTTTGTATTTAGTGCACAGGGGAGATTTTCCCTGAGCAAACTATTTGAGTAGCCCCAAAATGACCAAAAGCTGCAGCAGATAAGCTGTCTAGAGAGGTGGTGAACTTCTAGCTTCAAATCACTTGGCCTTACAAGGTAGATGTTATCACCTCAAGATTAATGTTTGCTTCAAAATCACACTGGTTTGAGCAAATGAAAACTCCTGCAGTAACCTACTGCCTTCAGAGGAGGCAGTTATTTTTTTGGCCAGTTTGCACTGCTTTTCTCTTTGGCATCTATGTTTTTTTTAATAGTGTGAACAAGCAGCCAGAAAACTCTCATTCGTAAGAAAGGAAGAAACAGTAGTATTGTGAGTTCCAGATAACTGCATTGGCATGGACTCTGTGTATATAATTACTTATTATCATAAATGGTAACATCTACTAGCATATGCAGAATTGCTCATAACTTAGTAGATTCAATAAAGCTGCTATTATTCTTGCAAATGTATTTTTGAGTGAGTCTCTTAGCATGGCGCCAGAAGTGAAATAAATTTCACTGCCTAGCTTCTTTGCTGTGGCTGACTGAATGACTTCAGGCATGGCTGTGATCAATACTTCATTCTCTAGTGCATTGTGTATGGGTTATTTGGGAAAAATGGAATTTTTCTGGGGAAACATGGAAAATGATGCAAAATAGATATAGGAAGGACAGCTACCAGGGCATCACTTTGAACATAGAACATATGGCAAAGGATGCTTTTCGACATATGTCTTTAGAGCTAAACTAAAGAAAGATCCAACAAAATCTTAAGTAGTTTGGAACAGCACTAGGTACCTAAGAGAAATGTAGTGTTTCTAACTACATCCACTGGCAATAAAACTGAAATCAGAACAATGTTTCTGTGGAAGTTTGGCAGATGTTCAGATGAACTTCTCAAATACTGGAAAGTGCTAGGAGTCAGTTACAATGCAGCTACCAAGCTTATATTGTTATGGCATTGGAAGTGGGCTCAGTTGGATCATTGGTATTGATCAGCAAACAGGCAAAAAAAAGCCTAGGACAGAACCAGCTGAAATAATAGATAATATGCACAAGGTCAAGTAAACACATAAACAGACTCAAACAAATCAAAGTGGGTTTTTACAGAGAATGATAAGCAATATAGGACCTATGGGAAAGCATTTGATGGTCACTTTTTTCACGACCAGGAAAGAGATCACTCTGTGTATTTTTACACATGTAATGTTAGAATCATTCCCCTCTGAGTGGATGGTGAGAGTAACATCTCCTTTGGTGCCTTCACTAGCACCTGCTAGGTGAAACCCTGCAAAGATTAAACATTATATACAAGTACAATTTCAGCCATGACAAGGCAAATGGCTCAGATTGTAGTGCAGCAAGCTTTAAGAATAATAGCAGGATGAATTTGCAAAACAAATCTTCCTTGTGAGCTGTCAAGATGCTCTGGGTGAAAATTATCCAGTGATACTTGGTGACAAGTGGTTTGGTATTATATCTAGCCAAAAGTAGGGCCACCGAGAACACCTGAGCACAGCTGGGAAGCACAGAAAGCTCTTCCCTGCTTTTTGAAGGCAGAGAATGGAGTGAATGGAGTAAAAAGCTGTGAACAATGTAATATAACAATAATGTCATGCCATGCACAAGTCCACCTTAGTGTACTCCATGTAAGAAAAGATACTTCAATTATATAGGGATGCTTTCAGAGGTAGTTCCTATCTGCTTGAAGAACAGCACCTGGAAATCAACTCTGAGTTGAAACCAATACAATTGCCACCAATGAGTGGCAATTCCCTTCAAGAGGAAACTTAAAAAAACAAATTGAGAACCATGTGGAGATGGGGAATGTTAAATAAAGTTATACAACTAACAGAATGGAGAAGCAATATGTTAGCTATTAAAAACCAGACAAACCATACATGTGTATTGTTCAAATCTAAAATAAAATCGCATGATGTGGAAGAGAGAGAATTGCCCTGTAATTACACTGATAATTGAATATGTTTGGCTTCATATAGGAAAAGAGATGTATAGTCATTCTATAAATCAAGTACACATACTCCTGCGCTTGTGTAGCTCTTTTTCATGTTAACTATTTATTGGCACAGAAATTGTGCACCAGTGTTCATAAATTTATAAGTTAAGCAAAGTTGCAAACTGTTTCCTGAACACATCTGCTGTGCAGCTTATGTTATACAGCTCCAGAGCAAAAATGTATGCATTGTGCCTTTCTACTGCTTGTACAATTTTTGAAGGAAAAAGTTGTAGAAAAGAAGGAAAGAAACTTGCCATAACACCTCTTTCTATGTTAGTGACTGAGGGGGTGTGCATTGCTATGTAAGAACCCAAGCACATGCATCAGGATCAGAGTCATGGATCTGCTCCCTGCTTTTTCACATAGCATGGATGAAGAGAAATCACCCAAGGCAAGGCAAGGCGGTTCTTTCGTCGCTCATGAAAGTGAAGCCTGTTGCCCCAGCAGGGTGAATCAGAAACCCACAATGAAAACCTAGACTCACAGTCCGGAAAGAGTGAGGCATCACAAGAAGCTGAACCACAATGAGACACACACTGAGGAGGTCCTTACGAAGAGGTCACCAGCACCAACTGTGGAGCAAAGCTGTCTAAGCTGCTGTTCCTTGCTGGAGCGCAGCAGTTTCATTACTTGTGATTCGTAGTCTTTGGCTGCCAAATTGTGCCAGACCACTTCTCTTTAAAACACAGCCATCAAAGCTACTGCCTGCTGTCTTTTGGTAGCCTCCAAGTTTGTTCATTGGAGCAGAGAATGAGATACCCATGTGCAGCCTGTGAAGAAAGAGGTCTGTTTCAGATTCTGGTGCAGAGAAGTGTCAGAAAGGAGCTTTAACCTCTGCTGCAGAGGTATATGGCCTATGTAGTCACTATTTAGCCAAATTTATGAGATCCTGTGCACACTGGCAAATGGACATGTACGTTTTCACAGAATCAGAGAATATCAGGGATTGGAAGGGACCTTGAAAGATCATCTAGTCCAATCCCCCTGCCGGAGCAGGAACACCTACATCAGGTCACACAGGAACACGTCCAGGAGGGGTTTGAATGTCTTCAGAGAAGGAGACTCCACAACCTCTCTGGGCAGCCTGTTCCAATGTTCCTTCACCCTCACTGTGAAGAAGTTTTTCCTTTTAAGTGGAACCTCTTATGTTCCAGCTTGCACCCATTGCCCCTTGTCCTGTCATTGCCTGTCACTGAGAAGAGCCTGGCTCCATCCTCCTGACACTCACCCTTTACATATTTATCAACATTAATGAGGTCACCCCTCAGTCTCCTCCAAGCTAAAGAGACCCAGCTCAGTTTTATGATAGACAAGTTGGCACTTAATTCCTCAAATCTCAGACAAGTGTCAAACCATTAAAGTGTGGGTTTTCTGGATTATTTTCTTGGATTGGGGTACTTCCTGAGTGTTATTTTGCATATCAAATTAGCCTTTCAACTCTTTTTCATTAGTCCCTCCAATTAGTTGTGCACTGTCTCTTGGAGGTCATACAAGGCGACAACCCAAATCTCATTGTGTTTTCTGACCGAGGTCCTACACCCATGTTGCCACTGGGAAGAGTAATTTCCTCTGCTTCTCACCCTACAATACCTCTACATATTTGGATGACATTGCTGTACAAAGGCTTTCCTGACAAAATGTTCTCCCTAGCATGCTTCCCTATGAAACTTTACTGTGAGGAGGAACCCCTGCCCCAACTGCTGTCTGATGACAATGACATTCTAATACTGCATTTAAAGACATGATGCAGGCTACAGAGTCAGGCTACAGAGTCATGCAACTTTATTACTTGTTTAATTTGAAAACAACCTAGAAAAAAATTTAGTTCTACTTACTTGTGGCTTCCGCATCTGGAGGGCATTGAGCTAGTCTCACTGAGAGAGCTGCCACAAGCACATTGGGAGGAACAGATCCCTGTTAATGTCAGTGGGATATGCACACTATCATTCATTGATTGTACTGGCATTTTTAGTACCAGCATCAAGAGGGACTATGCCCTTCCTTTAGCTGACATTGCCATACAAATTAGGATCTCCCAGTGCTTGGAATTTATAAACTGATTGAAACCAAAACCCAATCATGTACTGCTCAGTTATACTCTGTCTCTTTTGCAGGCTGACAATATTTTATAGCTCTAGGTGTAAGCCCTAGATAAAGCAGCTGTTATTGTGATGTGTATTTCAAGCACAGTTAAGACACTGAAAGACTGAAACAAGGGAGAAAAGAAGCAGCAGCAATTTTAGACAGCTAATGGAGAGAGCCCTGCAAAGAGAGCATGTGCCACTTAGCGAGGCCTGGGGCTCTCATAGCCCCAGAGGAGGCTCTGCTGCTGCTTAGTGCTGAGTGTCAGGGCACTCCCATTGCTGCATGACTGGCTGCATCATTGTACACAGTGCATCACGGCAACCTGAGAGGGGCTCCTCTCAACTGATTTTGGATACCTCCCAGACATAGATCTGCATCCAAACTGGACTCTGGGCTCCTTTACAACCAATGAGAACTGGAGAAAAAATTATGTCACTCATTTTTTATTAGTGAGATGAATTGCATTCAGAAAATATCCTTGATCTTTTTTCTCCGTGACTGTAAAGGAAATCTATATTATTTGCTTGATATACAACCTATTTTTTACACAACAAAGACGTATCATCCTTAATACATGAGTTTTCATGGTAGGGGAGCAGTTGTACCAAGGGGAGGAGAATTCGGGGTTTACCAGAATTATCTGTAGTTTACCATGCACTCCACTCAACAGCCAAATTGTTTGCACTAGTAACAGGCCATTCTCAAAACTTCCTTCACCCTGATTTGGAGTGGGGATTGAATCCAGCCCTTCCACTTCCCAGGAGAGTAGATCCACTGCCAGTCTGTTGGATAATTGCACTCCCTCTCTCCCATACAAACTGT
The DNA here is from genome assembly GCA_013400055.1 of Nycticryphes semicollaris. Taxonomy (NCBI): domain Eukaryota; kingdom Metazoa; phylum Chordata; class Aves; order Charadriiformes; family Rostratulidae; genus Nycticryphes; species Nycticryphes semicollaris. The sequence goes on from VXBJ01006321.1 coordinate 65,030, forward strand.
TCTATTTTGTATGAATAATTAACTATTCATTGCAGCAGTGTTTTGGTCCTGACTTGCCCACATCCCAGATGAGCATGTTAACTAGCAGGCTGGAGAATCACTTCTTTACATTTCCTATTCCCCTGTCTGCCCAATGAACACTTAATTATTTATACAGAGGGATTTATATAGCTTAAAGAGAAGAAAGGCTCATTTGGGGATAGCCTGGGGAATGGGAGACTTGAATTCAAGTCCTTGCTCTGAATCAAGCCAAATGAGAATTTGAAACCTAGTCTCGCCGTCTTCAAGTAAGTTCTTGCTCTCGGGACCATTGAGTTAATTCTGGGTGTTCACACAACAGGGCACCAGGAAAGACCTTTCTCTTTGAAATACCATAGCAGTGAAGCCTAGCTGCCTGCTTCCAAAAGAGGGACCTACTACTCCAGGGGCCTACTACTGGATGTAGCTGGGAGTCATGCACCTGCATACCTTAAACTTTGCTGTCCCTAACATTTACACCAGGAAAGTGTCTCTCTTAGACACAGAAACCTTCTTACAGTGTGTGGAGAAAGTGAGAACTGCTGCTTTGGGTACAAGGATACCAAAGGGAACATAAGCCTCAGTGTTACGTCTTTTGTCTTCTCTCTTCTCCTTTTCTTCTCGATTCCATAAAGCAACCACAGGGGCTTCAGGAAATCATAACTGAGTCTTTAGACACTGCCATTTTGTTTAATACCTGATGTGAACTTGAAGACTTCAGCTGAATCAGTGCACTTTGGCTTAATCTGTGCTGCCCAGGCTTTTGTGGTTTTTTTCAGGTATGGGAGTAAGATCTGCCATGTGTGTAGGGGTGGTATGCCAGTGTACACCAGGTACTTCTACCAGTCAAGTGCCTTTTTCAAAAGGACCCAGGAACCATAGGTAAAAGTAGTGCTCCTCTGCACACTGACATGTGGGTGCATGTAGGCAGTTAGGAGAATGTGCTCCAGTGCAACATCAGACTTTAGAGCCACGTAGCATAGAGGGGACATCAGTCCAACATGTGATCACGCTGCTCACAGGTACACTGATGTGACATTTTAAGAGACACAAAGGTTCTCCAGAGACTTCACTGTGCTGTGTGAGTAGTCAAGGGGAAAAAAAAAATGTTTCTGATGATAGTCTGATGTATTCTAAAGAAAGATGTAGTCCAGAAAAAGGGAGAAAACCACCTGAAACCACATTATGAGCTGAATGAGGACTAATCAGTGATTTTTTAAAAAGTGGTGTAACTCCATCCCATTAGAAGTGTCTGTATCAGCAAGACATGAGGAGATCCCATTAGCTGCTTCTACCAGGTAAGTGTGTGGCCCTTAAGATGCCACACAGCACGGTGCCTTTACCTTTCTGACCCAGAAATATTGTTTCAGCGTGTGATTGTGCAGCAGAGTGAGGGGGGCAGTGGTCTGCCTGGGCATGAAGATTCACTTGGTGCAAAAAATCCAGCTTTCTGTGTTAATGGCTCCTATAAGAGATAAGATCCATTGCAATATGCTTCAACTCACAGCAATTTGCTTAAGTGAGCAGATTCCTTCACCAAGGTTAGAGAAAGCCAGGGAGGGCAGTTGTATTTATTTGTAGTGGATTTTTGTTGGGTTTTGTTGCTGGTTTTTTTTTTTNACCTTGAAGTACAGGTGTTGTAGAAGATGCTGAAATAAAGCACATAGCTTGGAAACATGGTCTGAATCTTTGTTGGTTGATTATTTTTTTCTAGCATTAGCTTGACCTGCCATTGTTCCCAGAAGGGGTATTCCTTTTTCACAGAAGTTCCCCTACACTTGCCTGGTTTGAGGTGTTAAGTCTTCAACTTCTGTCTTCCTCCACAAGAAAGTGTTAAGACTAGCCCAGGGGAAGGTTTGGAAATGAACACAGAAATATGACTTAAATTGAGCTACTTGGGTAGGGAGCAAATATCTACTTGCTGTCCATTTCATCATGAAGGCTGAACCTACTGGTTATGTACTACCAAATTTAAAGTACCATCCAGCTGGCTTGGAGAGTGCCACTCTCTTCTTTTCTGAGACTAAGGATCGCACGTGCCATTATTTATGTTAATTGGAGGGTTTTTTCTTCTTTCACTGTCTGCCTGCACCTCTGAAAGCTGCTCCCTCTTGTGGCCTAGTGAGATTTATGGCATAGGATATGAATTATGGTATGTTTGACCCTTCACATGAAAGAGGTAGCAAGCCAGAGGTTTATGAACTGTAAAGGGCACCAGTTCATAAATTTAATTTTTGTCTGACTGGCTTCATGGTAGTAAGGTACCTACATTCACCTTTCTTAGAGACAAGCAACAAATTAAAATAACTAACTAAACATTTGCAAGTTCTTTAAAAAAAAATCATCATCCTCTTGAGTAATGATTCTCTCTAGGAAACAAAAGACAGTGAGGTAGTGCTGCATTTCTTATCTGTATCATAATAATACATGGCACTTACATATGTGCTTTCCTCTTAGGAAATAACCTCACAGTAGTTTAGAAAGGAAGTCATTTTCATAATGCCTTAAGCATGCAGAAGTGAAGGACCTGCTCAACATCACAGAGGTTTCTTTCTATTGCTAATTCTACAAGTTGGTTCAGTGTATACATTCAAAACACTCAAATATGAGATCAATAAGCTAAGGATGAATTTCTATTCTGACTATCATCAGCATTGATACTCTCAGGTGGTGTTGGTTTTGATGGACTAAGGGACAACACCTTTCTGAACTTTCAGCTTTTATCGTACGTCTTTGTCCAGTAGTGGGCAACTTAAAATCAAAGAAGACCTGCAGCTAGTTCTGCTATCATCTCAAATACTCAGAGGTGTATACTTCTGCATACTAGTATGAAAATGTTTCTACCTTCATCCACAGTGATGTTTTGTCTCTGCTGATGCTTTTCATCAAACCATTTCACAGAGCAATGCAGGAAATTATGTGGAATCCGCTCTGTCTGTCTCCCTCACACTTATTCCTGGACGTCTTTGGCTGTTGAGCTGTGGGTACAACCAAGAAAAGGAAGAATGTCTCTCTTCCTTTTCATCTGCCAGCCCCTAAAGGATTGCTGGTATTTAGGGTCTCTGCCCCAAAATCAACCATGAGTGGTATGAAATGTCCATCTTTGAATTATGGTTTTCCCCTTCCATTGACCCACTTAGAGGATCTCTTGTTAGGTTCTTTGTCTTCTGTGAATTTCACATCTACATTTGATTACCTTCATCCCTTGAGCAGCCTGTGTGTCCACCTGGGGCAGTGGCTTGCTTCAGGTGGAATGTGGCCACTATCTTGCTGATTTATCTTTATTTCAGATTGCACTGCAAACTGACTTGAGGGCCTCTCAGGTCTTTTCCCTTTCTTTCTGTGACCTGTTCATGGCCCTTCTGTTCTTCATAGTTTTTGGCTTTGGCCCAGTGTCTACTGGCATCAGTGTGAGAACTGGGTGCAGGGGAAGCTGGACCTCTCCTCTCTTATGTAGCTACAGGTGGCTGTGTTGGCCTTGCTCTCCTCCCTTTCCACATGCCCTCTGAGACCTGCTGATCCCTTTCCATGCTCAATATTATTTTTATTCCCGCAGCCCCAAAGCCTTATTACTTCATTCCTTAACTTTGACAGCCTACAGTTACCAGGCCTCTTGCTTTATCGTCCTGCAGTCTTTCTATCTGAATCACTTGAAACCACGTGCTCCATCTATGGCCAGCTCATTTCATCTCCTGTCAGTACCTTTCTTTAGCTTTTCAAATCAAATTCCAGACGTAGGTCTCATCTGTGGCCTGCACTGCATCAGTTCTGCCTGCGTTTCTCCTTGTTGCATTTCATCTCCTGGTGCCAATTGCTCTCTCCTGTCTTCCCACTCCACCATCCTCCTCTCCTGGTCCGGTTCCTTGTCAGTCTGTATCTTCCATCTGTTCTTTCCCTCTAAGCCTCCTTGTAAACATGCAATTCATCAACCAAATCAATAAACAATTTTCTGCTCTCCTCTTTAGTCACAGAAACTTAAAAAAAAAAAAAAAAGAAAGAAAAAAACGGAAGATCTCAAAGATTGCAAGAGTCTAAAAAAATAAACAAATTATTTTTTTATTTATTATCATTTCACATCCAAGTATCTCCTAGGATCTATATCGAGTGCCTGATACACAGCTCTGTAAGCCCTTCATCTGGAAATAATTGTTTGCAGTGCCTTCCCCACCCTCCCCAGGATTGTAATCTCTCCAAGATAGGGGTGTTGCCTTTGATTTGCCTATAAAGCATAATGCACAGCTGCGATGCACAGAAAATGTGATGCATTACATTGTCTTAGTAACAGTGATGTTGGTGTGATGATAATTAATAATGTTATCTCAAGTAATTGGATGTCTATTTTAATGACAGGATGCCTTCCCATGAATTTGGATTAATAGCAAATCTTTTGCCTTCCGTTTTTTACATATTTTAGCTTTAAACTGTGAAAATCCATTGTGATCTTCTTGGTACCAGATATTTATATGACATGAAACAAGGTACCTATTTCTGCTCCTTGTGGTGGAGAAACAGTTACAAGTGGGAGAAGGAAGGGTTCATACAAGGATATGAGTTGTTCTGAGTCATCTTTGGAGCCTATCATTTTTCACTCACTTTATAAACAAACAAACAAACAAACAAGCACACACACAAACAAACAACAAAACTTGGTTTCTTTGTGTTTTTTGTGCAGTGTGATGAGCGCATCTTGTGTCACTTTATGTAGCATCACATGCTGTGATGTTTCCTATCCTCGGATAACCTGAAGCAACACGATGCTCTTAGAAAGAAAATGGCAGATGGTATTTCATATCTAATGTGTCAGGAGCCCCCAGTATTCACAAAAAGGCTCCATTTTTGTTCTGGTTTCTGAGTAAAATTTAAATGGAAAAATTGAGCAGATGTACTATTTTTAAAATATTTCTTCTTATTTTTCCTGTCCCCCATGACTTTGCCAAAAAATTTTACAACTGTAAATAGTTGCATATTGGCAACATGAAATGAAGAGCATGTAGAGGCATTTTGAATGTACTCCTCTTTACAGTAATGTGAAAGAATAGCTTCACCCAGCCTCCACCACCACCACCACATACAACACACACACATCTTTTTTAATTGACATGGATACATTTCATGTATCTGTGCTGTCACAGCTATTCTGAGGGTAAGGCTGTACTGCCCAGGGTGCCACAAGTCTGTTTAAGTGCCCTCTCAGTGACCTCTGATGTTGCCTGGGTCACTAGATTAGATGGACTAATGCACCTACCCTGTAGTTTTCTAGACTCATCACTCCCCTGCTCAATCAAAGCATCCTTGATTACAACATAAACTTGCTGCTGGTATAACAGCTCCAGATTACAGCCATGTCCATGTTTGCATGGAGAAAGGGGGAAGGAAAGGATCCATAAACTTCTCATTAAAACAAACTGAAGTCAGAAGAGGAGCCTTTTTTGGATATCAGATACAAGAAACTTGCACTTGATCTGCCTTGCTTTTGCTGGTGGGTTTCACTGCAGTCATTTAGAATTACTAGAAAAACCTAATACAGCTAGCCAAGGCTGTCAAGTAAAAAGGTTTTTCAGTTATTGTACCTCGGCACCATGTTAGAAATAAGCAGTATCAACAAATTGGAATTATGAGTTCCAGAAGTGTTTAGAAAATATAGATTATACTGTTTGGAGTAATAAATATTCTTAGTTAGTTTTTTTAAAATACAGAAAATAACATCAAACATGCAAGTTATCTTTCCTTTGAAGCCATTACAACCAATAAAGGAATTCATATGCTTTTCCACAGTCACCTGAATATACTTTTATATGATAGCGCATTAAGAAACTACTATAATTTATTGGCTTTTACAAATATTTGAAACAATTGTTATGCATGTATAAAAAATTCAAATGCCACGTAGTGTTCATTAATAGCACAATTATTACAGAGATATTATTTTCATAGGTATTTTATATGCCATGTGTGTTCCTATGTATGCATATAAGTAAATGTTACCTTCTCCTCTTCTTTGATATGCTGAGGATGTGCTCAGGCCTCCCCTGTCATACAGGACTGGAGAAGTCTGCAGCTGCATCAGTACAACAGAATTCAATGTTTTCAACTGTTTTTTGTCTGACCTTATTACACCTCCCTGTTCTGAAACCTCCCTGGTTAGACATGCAGCACCTTCTACTTGCAAAAGACCACACTGAAGGGCCCACCCCTAATTTGTTGTCTCATTTAGCCTGAAGGGAAAGTCCTCCCAACTGGAGAGCAGCAGCAATGCTGTTTCTCTTCAGAGAAACAACTCAACGGTGCTGTGGTATATACTGTACACTTAATCTAAGACATATTTTGCTAAAAACCTCAAGTTATATTCAACATATGGCAGAGGATCATTATTTTAAGTCTTTAAGTCAAACCAGATATCCAGTTGGAGGTGGATCTATCCTGATCTGGCAACTTTTTCTGTGAGTGCTGAATTTTAGCAAGTGTAAAAATGAATTAAAACTTAGACTAAAGCTATAGCGATGTGCTGCAACAGTCTCATGAGGGATTATTGGTCGTCTTTTATTAATGTCCTGCTACTAAAATGATTGGAGATTGAAATAATTTCTAACAGCATTTGCCTTCTCTCGTGATTCTGCTAAACCAATCCAGTCAGAAATGATATATGGACTCATAAAAAAAATTCTGTAAAGCACATTTTTCCCTGAAAAAACCAAACACAACTGTCTTTGGTACAAGCTGGCTTATCCCAAATGTCAGGTATTAAAAACATTTGGAAACAAAGATTTGCAAGGTCTTTACAGTCATTTTTGTGTTATACAGGCTGGACAACATTATGCTTTGAACTTCAGTTTCACTTTGAAATTGCATTACCATCCATTATGTGTGCTTAAGGTGAGCTTCTTTGTCCTGTGTTTCTGCCTGTCTCCCACACCCCTATCTATACTTGGTTGGATAGGGAAGACAAAACAGATAGTTGGATCCTCACTCATCCCTTACACAGCCCTACCACCAGGCTCACGAGCACCCATTGAAATAAAAGATTAAAACATTTGTGAGACTGCCTGCTCACATTTTGAAAACACAAAACTAATTACAATAGCTAACCTTCCATAAAGGGGTCACATAAAACCAGATATAAACTAAAAGCGTAGTTGTTAAAAAGAAACAGCAAAAAAACAAGCAGACCCAAGTAGGTCAGGACAGGAATATTTACCTTAAATATTAACTGTGCTGGTACTAAGCAACAGCAGAAAAAAAAAAACTGATTCTGCAACCACGTGATGCCACTCAGACACAAAAAACAATTTATGAGATACACACTCCTTATGTGGAAAAATGGTTTGGGAATATGATACGAGTGTGGGATTACCATACCTTAAAGTTAGAAATATCTGCCAGGTATACAGCAGTAGGTGTTACTAAAAAAACCTTGGGTATGCTAATCTGTGTTTGTATTTAGGCAGGAGTAGATTATAAGAATTAAATCTGCATCTGTTGTGTATTTTAACTTGCTAAAAATCCAGGTGATTTTAACTAATCTCATCTAACTAATCTAACTCAACTTTATTAAAATGCAAAATTTATTTACTTTTAGTGAATCATAAGTAATATAAACTGCAAAAAAGTTTGACTTCATCAGTAACTAAGAAATGTATTGTGTAACATTTTCTTACCAAGAAGGCCCAAATTTTCTTCTTCCATTTTTAACAGTTACTCATTAAACAATATTTTGAAAAAAATAAGCTGCAAGTGTTTCCAATTATTGTTACAGTATTTGTTTTTTTATTAGCAGTGGTGATTTTACACTCCCAAATATTTCTTTGCAAATGCTGGCTTAGTGTTTGAGGTTAGCATACTTAAGTAAATATTTAAAGAAATAAAGCAAAAATATCAAAAGTTCATAGTTGTTGCCTGATATCAGGCAGCCAGATTCAAAGCCTGCAGTGAACTCAGCGTTATTTGTTTCTCCCACGAACATATTCAGTTCAGCATGTTGAGGAGTAATGCACACAAAGATTTATTTTTTTTTTTACTTTTGGGAGAGAAGTTCTGTTGTTTGATCTAAGGGCTTTTGCTATGCAATTTGCTTCCAATTTTGAAAAAAGAGAAATGGAAAAAGATGAATGACACCTCTTGGGGGGAGTAACATATCCATCCCATTATATGCTCTGTTTCCTGCATAAGATGATGATTATTATTCCATCTTTCCTCTTAAGACATGTCTAAAATCTTAGTCATGTAACTTGCTGAGAGGTTATTAGCAGTATGTGTAGACTGTGTGTTGTGTTGCAGGTGTCTGTGTTTATTATGAAAAACTGAAATTTAAAAATCTCAATCAGTACTTTGTCTGTCTCAGCTTTCCGCTTGGCCTCTGAGTAACCTGATGCTCCAAACCCCACAGCTGTCGCCTACCCCCAGCATCAGATCTCAGCCAAGGGCCAGGCTCTGCCCTCAGTTTCTGGAGCACAATTTCTCTATGCCAGTGGAGTTACTGGAAGTCTGGGATACATGAGAGTCTATTTTGGCACTGAGAGCCTCTGTGCAGTGAAAGGAAGATGGTGTGTTTTTACTGGTTAGCAGAGCTGCACGGATGTTGTTGAGAAGGGGAGCTGTAATGGGGAGTGGGCCCTGAGTGACCTGGTGGGCTTCAACTGTGCCACAGATTTTCCTTTGGTTAACATCAACCAGCTGTGGGTGCAAGAGGATTTTTCCAGTTTTCCCACAGGGATGCAGGGAGCAGTCTGTAGTGAAAGACAGAATGTTCTGGTGGTTGTGTCTTACACACAGAAATTTCTTTGCAGCTAATTTTTATTTCAGGCTTGGATGAATGAGTAGGTGGGTCAGAGACACAGAGAGGAAGTTCAGGCAGGACAAGAGACAAGTGACCACCTCTGTGGTGTGTGACCGCCTGTTAGCAGAAAACACCCTTAAAATAAGGTTTTTCTTTGCAGAAGCACTAGCTTAATTGTATACCGCCTATATTTGAAATTAGCTGACCTTTTTGCTATTGAGTATTTAGTGATGGTACCATGATTCCACATGTACAAATTACTTGAAATAAATTTGGATTTAAAAAATATTTGCTTTTTACTTTCCTCTGCCCTCGCAAAAGTAGAAATTCTGCCTGCCCTCCATTTTGTTATGCAGTACAGAGAGAGAATATACCAGTTGCAGGCACATCACAGCAAGACTGAACCAGGAATAGGAAATCTCATACTTCTGGATTCAAACTAATTTGGAATAGTTGGCTATTTCCAAACTATGAAAGTTTTGATGTGAAGGAAATTTAAAAATACATATTTAAGAATTGACCTGCTTTGTTTCTATATGATGCATCAAAAAACCCTGAGCAGACTCTTCGAAATATTATTTCTGAGCATTTTTTGCCTTTAAGTATCAGTAACATCAAGTTTGATCCTCCTATGTTCATTACGGAACTTCTTGGTGATTTACACTGAGTTTGCTGTTCTGCATGAATCTTCAACAAGATACTCTTTCTTCAAAATGGATGCTAAAAATCATCCTTATGTCAGATTGGGTTTTTTCAATTCTTTTGCAGATTATGAAAATACTTCCATTTTCCTACTGTTGAAGGAGTCTGCCTTGTTAAAAATATTTGTAGTCCCTAAATAAGACTGCACAGGTAGAAATACCTAGATTATGGGATGATATTCTTAATTATCATGAAGCCAAATAATTTTGTTTGTTTGTTTGTTCAGTTACATAGATCAACCTCCCACTAAACACTTGTGTGTAATATGAAAAACTCCAAAAGGGTACTTAAAGGTTTTTGAAAATGCAGTACAAGGTTCCTCCCTTAGCCTACCCAGGAGTGCTTAGAAGGTGTGATGATGTGCCACTGTCCTGTCCATGTTAATCGGGTACTTTCCACAAGTTCCAGCAGGAAGTCAAGGTCTGAGGAGTATTAGGCACAGAGGCAAAGCCATCAGGTTCAAGCAAACACAAATCTTTGATTGACATAAGTGTAACAGACTCAGGGAGCTCTGACACAGACAGCAGAAGTTTGCCAGCATTCCCTGTTACCAATGCGCTCATCGTCAACATCACATTGTGCTCAGTGTTGTACAGTGCCAGAAGAGCACTTGAGTGAAGAGCTTGTAATAGAACCTGGAGGCTAGACAAAGTAAGCAGAAAGCAAGATATATTTAAACAACATGAGGAAAGAGTGGCTAATTACATCTGAGCTGCATCTCTATTTGCCAGGATTCTAGGGAGGTCACAGGGGGATTCTTGTAGTTTCCTGTAGTTTTATGATTTTTGGTCTAACTTTGTGTTCGCAGCAGTGATTCCCACACTGAGATTTATGGATCACCAGGGAGCTGAAAGGACATGGTAGATTGTCTATGGAAATACAGTATTCTGCAATGTTTTGGAGCAAAGTATATTAAAGTAAAATCTGATGACAAGCAAGTTGAGTAGTCCCTTATCATTGAAGAGTTGTAATGGTTTGTTGGCCTAAAAAGTTTGGAAACCTTTATGGGTTTCCATTGTTTGCTGTTTTTTCAGCCTGCTAATACTGAAGGTTACTACAGCCACCTTTAGGAATATGTGTTTTTTTCATTTTTGAAAAGTTTTCATAAAAAAATTGTTTCTTACTCTTCTACTAATTTGTGGACTCCACCTAATCTTGGCAATTTGTTCCAAAGTTCTTAAGCAATGTGCAACATATGTAGGCTGAAGGACTAATGACTTTAGTAATGCCTGACAGATCTCTGAAGGAAAAAAAAAGGGATCTCGACTTGATAATCTTGGCTGCGTGGTGACTACAGCAGTAACATGCTGGCTATAGAGAAATTGTGTGCAGTCTTTTGTGTAGCTCCAGGCAGTTCTGGTGGAAAGCTTAAGCTCTGGACTTTTCTATATCGACACACAAAAAGTGAAATTTGGGATGTCTTTAAACAAGGAATATATTCCTCCTACACTATTGTGAGTGTGTTTAAGCCTGTATATTTTAAGTGATTTAAGATTCTTCAGCCCTGTAATCACTACAAGCCAAATCTGAGATCCCAGAGCTAAGAAAAGAAAACTTTTTAAGAGCTCTGGGACTGCAGTGAAAGCCAGCTAGACCAAGGGGAAAGGACCTGTAAAGTAGGTATAGGGGCTGTTGCCTGTGGAATATACGTTTTTCAGGCAAGGTGTCAAGAAGGAAGTGGAATCAGTGTTTCCTTGGTCTCAAATCAAAAAAGCTCCTCTTGTGAATCTGGATTATTAGGTGATCCTTTTTGAAAGAGCAAATAGTTTTGGAGTTCAGCAATAGAGAGGTCTTGAAAGACTTTCCAGAGACATCAACCCAGGATTCAAAGGCAATGATTTCATGCCAAGGAGAAGGAAAAACTGAAGTGTAATATATGACCAGCTAAACAGGGAAGAAAACATTTTACAGAAAATGAAAAGGTAAAAGAAAGTGCCAATTAAGAAACCATGCCATTGAAGTGGCAACTGGCATAGTAGTGAAAAATGTCCATTGATTTGAAAACCCTCCACTGAAATAAACCAGCAAAGGAAAGACACGGGCTACAGTCAGAGTTCAGGGTCTCAAATGATGGAGGGAAGTTGTTCATAAAAGCGCAAAAAAAGGAAAAATCTACTAATGTAAATTGAAGACCATTACAAAAAATTATGATGATGAATGTGAAGTTAACCACTTCTGTAATGAAGAGATGACAATGAGGCCCTGTACTTAAAGGTGCAACCGTGCACACCTGCTAAAGAACAAGTCCAAATCCTACAGCAACATGAACGAGAGACAATCACCAGCTGGAATGAGAACTTGCAGGAACATGCCAGTTCTCACTACAGACAGACAGAGCAATCACTTTGGTGGCCACCAGGTTCCCAGTCATCTCACACACTTTCAGGAGTGGGATTGGTTAGGGACACAGACTCACCAGTGAGGCAGTGGGAGGACACAGCATCTGTCAGACAACTCACAGTGTTGACTCATCTCTTGAGGGGAAAACAGACAGTGGAAGAACTATAAAATGTGACAGCAGATGGCATTATTTGTAGAATCAAAGAGCAAGTAATCTGTGCTGAGGCCCTTAAAACTGTAGAGAAGAAAGGGGGCAGACTCAGACTCTGCATTGACCCCAAGGAGCTGAGCAAGAACATTAAAAGGAAACATTTCCACTTGCTTGCAAGTAACAACATATGTGCTGGAAGAATGGGAGCCAAATTCCTAAGCAAATTTGTTGCCTTGGCAGGGCTTTGGTAGATTCTCCTGGACACAGAAAGCCAAAAGTACTGCCTTCCCAGTAAACTGCCTGGCAGATGCTGCTGTCTAAGGTTGCCTCTAGGCACATGTCTAGGACCAGAAACGGTTCTGCAGCACTGCTACAACTAAACTACTAAAGGTTTGTGGTTGCCATATTGAAACAACTTCGCTTGGACTCCTTATGTCACTCGAAAATGCCTTTTCTGGAGAACTGAAGTGCAAGAAGGGACTCTGAAGACTCATCCCACCCCTATTTCTTGTGTGATCTTGCATGTCATGTCTGTTAGAGGAGTCTTTTGAAAGTGAGTTGTGGGGACCAAACGTGCCAGAGAATGAGGAACTCGAGTACTGTGCTGACGGAAGACAGAGAAAGCACTGCTTTTCTCCTCCCTCTCTCAACTGTCATGCCGCAACTATGACAAATAGAAACATGGATGGCATTTTTCCTGACTACTGCAATAGTCACCAATATTGAGAGGAAAATTGCCAGCTGGCATAAACTGGCCTGGAGCAGCACTGCTGACTCACACCCCCTGAAGACTTGGCCATACCAATATTTTAAATGAGGCATTAATTAGATAATAGCAATTTGGTCAGAAAACTAAGAGAGCTGAATTTGGCATGGATGACCACCCCTGGCTCTGCTCTCCATTCCTCCCCAGGGGCTGTGGAACTCCGAATGGCAATAGCTTGTAAATCTTCTTGCCTTCTCTTCTTCAGTGCGAGCTGCTCAGGCCAGCCCCTTCTCCTGTCTTTGCACAGCATTGCACCCGAGCCCTCCCTAAAGCAAATGATGCATCATGCTGTCTGTTTTGGAGGCTGGCAGGTCCTGCTGGCTTGTAGCTGGCTTGTATTTACCCACTGTTCATGTCACCTGGGCTACTACGTCTTCTGCCTCATGCTAACACAGCTACCTTTTCTGTTGTGTAAGAAAGTAAGTGTACTGCCCCAAACCGCTTGCCCTTAGTAAAATTTGAGTAGCAAATGCCAACCATTCACCAAAATCCATTTGCTTCAAACTTCACATTGGTTCAGCTCAGACTCACTACTCTGCCAGGCAGAGGCAATCACCAGGCAGCCCAGGAAGTGGCACTGTCTCTGGCCACAGAACAAGGCATGAGCAAGGCAAGTAGCTTCACAGCAGCCCAGGAGAGAAGACCACCAGGAAGAGGACAGCTGGAACTTCTGTGCCCAGCCCACTCCTAGCCACTGCTGAGGCTGCTGATGAGGGTGCCAATTAGTGCCAGTTGTGCAAGTGGTTCCCGCAGTGTGGACACCTGTCTGTGAGGGAGAGCACTGAAATCACCCACACATCTCACAGAGGTCACCGAGCAGCCATTCGATGCTAATAACTTTTGGTCACTACCAACTTGGGCCGCAATCGAACCATTGACCTAGAGGTGAAAGGCTGTATATCCCATTACCAATCTGCTAAACCATCCAGCCTCCCTATTACTGCAATTTTAATTAACTGAGCCAATGACATGAAAGCTGAAGGGAAGGGGAGCAGGCAAAGAAGCGAGAACACATTGGCTTTTACACAAGATTTGTTTCTTTGAGTGGATTCTGCTTTTTGTTGAACAGCCTTGTCCTAACCTGCGCTGTCTATGAGACCCTCCCCAGCTGCTGCTCGGCAGAGGACCAGACCACACAGTGTCTGTCAGTAGCCAAACAGGTGAAGTGCTGCTGCTGCACACCCTTTGTAATGCAGCCCCTAGTAAAGCAGCTCCTGACATCAAGAAGATCTGAATTTTACTCTTACCAAGAACTTTATTCAGGGTAAAACACAGAAAAAATGAAAGAAATTCCCAACATGGTAAATTCCAATACAGTCTTTTTCTGGAACAAACAAAAACCTGTTTGCTCTTAATTTCCTGGGTGCTAGGATCCAGGGAAAGCTTGATTTAATGCTGCCCGTAACAGGGATGTGCTCAATAAACAGAAACGCGGATGTCTGTGATGAGCAAATGATTTGACTCAGCTGATACAAGTCTTTGGGAATGGCTCCACACCTGTTAGAAAGTGGAACAAAACACTATATTCCTCTGGTGAAAAATTATGTCATTTCCAGAGGCAGAACAAAAATAGAAAATTGCAATTTGTTCAGACTCTGTTCAGACTCTGTTCAGACAACATACATAATTTCTTCATCTGCTCCTTTCCATAAACTTTAATCAGTGTCTTTGCCACTGATTGGGAGCACTGGGGGAGGGATGGTGAGCTCTACAGGAACTCTGAGGTTGACATTCTTGGTTTTACTTGTGCCGTTATGACCAACAGCTGCTTACGCAGCATGAACCTTTGTATCTTAGCTGTGGTATGTACTAGCATCGCTTGAATGATGTATGCAGCCTCTATGGATTCAGAAACAAGGTGTAGCAAATTGTCACTTTAACCTCTGAGTAGTTATGCTGCCTTATCCTCTGCCTGCATGTCGATCTCACACTGGAATTAGACAACAGTCAGTATTGCTCCTTTGTGCTCTTGTCCTTCTTTACCCAAATACCCACTTTTCAAACATCATCCACTCCACTGTCAAGCCTGGAGTGTTTCATGTTTGTTCCTGCACATGTGTTTGATAAGTCATGCCATGACTATTTGTGTGCATGTGTGTGTGTGTGTGAAGATTATCTACCATGGTATCCTGCAACATAAATGACAGACAGAGAGTTCCTAAAATGCAGCAGCTCCTCAGGGGCTAGCATCCTGTGAAAACCCAGCTCCTCACAGGCTTGTTCCTGCCTCCTGCAGTGCACTCAGGGGGAGGCCAAGCACAGCTTGATTCCAGTCCCCAGCTGTCTGCAAAAGCCGATCTTTGCTCAGGGCCTCACACACAGCACAGGCCAATCCTTAACACAGGGCTTCACGGCGATGGGGAATGGTTCGACTGAAAGCCTGTGCAACCCCTCGTATGCATTAGCCTCTTTGAGGCCCTCTTGCCTTTTTTATGTCAAATGCTTTGCATGTGTAACTTGTGTAACAGGTCTAGAAAAAGAAAATGAGCAAAAGGAATCCAGGACTAAACTGTGCTTTTAATTATACCTGTGGTTGGGATGGGAAGTAAAATACTAAAGAAATCCAAGCTATATGTGCCCTTTTGGCTTTTTTCCTTTCCCTTTGCTTACTTTTCTGAACCCTGGAGGCCCTCCTCAAGGTACACTATCTTATTCTTTAATAGCCTCCATTTCCCTCTTAGCACCCCAACAGATTGCAGTCTCACTCTGTGCCCCCTCACTGTGCTATCCTTTGCTGGTCCTTTCTCTGTTGCCTATCCTCTTTCTCTGTTGCCAAAGGGATTTTTAAAACATCACTGCACAGACCCAGAAATTTGTGGCACTGTGAGGAGATAGATCAGAAATGCCATGGCAGCTTTGCAGCTCAAAACAAGGCAAGTAGGGAGGGGTGAGTTGTGTTAGGAACATAAAAAACAGCACCCCTACCAACAAGCTAACATACAATTCCTCTATCAGAGTCCACCTGAAGATCATAATGTTGAAGTTCTGAATGTAGCAACTGCCATAGCACTGCAGCATCAAAGATGTTGTCAGGGGAAATACGACAACTGCTTGTGAGGTAGTCATGGAATCACAGAATCATGGAATGGTTAGAGTTGGAATGGACCTTAAAGATCATCTACTTTCAAGCCCCTGCCACAGGCAGAGACACCTCCCACTAGACCAGGCTGCTCAAAGCCCCTTCAAGCCTGGCCTTGAACACCTCTAGGAATGGGGAATCCATAACTCTGGGCAACCTGTTTCAGTATCTTACCGCATTCACAGTAAAGTTTCTTTCTAATATCTAATCCAAATCTAACCTCCGTTAGTTTAAAACCATTACCTCTCATCCTATCACTACACTCCCTGGTAAATAGTCTCTCTCCATCTTTCTTGTAGGTCCTCTTTATGCACTGGAAGGCTCATATAATGAACCCCCAGAGCCTTCTCTTCTTCAGGTTGAACAACACCAACTCTCTGAGCCTTTCTTCAAAGTATTTCTAGAGGAATCTCCATGTTACTGGTTGGAGTCGGGTCCCTACCTTGGCACACCTACGCTCCTCATGCTGCTGTGATCAGGTTGGTTAGATATGTATCTAGGCAGTGACGAAGAGGCAGCATCTCCACTTGCATCTTCGCTGGCCCAACTTCTTGGAGAAAAGTGGGCTCTCCACTGGTAGTCTGGTCTCAGAAAGCATCTGCCCATGTTCAGTGGATGCTGAAATGGAAACTAATGTGTTAACTGATTGGATGGCCCACAAATTAAGGCAAAAGTTTAGAAATGGAGATGGGCCTAACAAACACCATGACTGCTTTCTGAGCAATGAAAAGGATGGTTTCAGCTGTGTTTGCTACACTCTCCTGCTAATATGAGCAGTGCAAGTCATTAATAGCACTGGCTGTTATGCTTTTAGACTGAAAGCTACAAAGTTAATAATTTGTTGTGAAGAACAATATAAGTCATCCACTTCAGAACTCTTTCCCAGGCTGCCTGCAAACTCAGCATGGCAAAGATTTGCCCTGTTAATAATTCGTTTTCGTATCAGTCATGGCTAAAAATGTATGTTACCCATAGAAATGAAACTCTACATTCTTGCTGGATGTTAAGAGCTGGATGTCACAGCAAATTCCACAAGCACAGAAGCACAATCCTGGGTTATGGTTATAACACATCCATATTGCAGACAGGCACAGAGCACGTGTTTTGTATGCTGGCCTACATAAGCCTGCCATGGAGGATTTATCAACTCTTTAGTGGCAATGTAGTCCGCTTTACCTCTGCAGAGCAAGTTATTGGGAAGCACCACAGCCCGTGTTACCAAGGCAGACCTCTCCAATACTACCCTCTCTCCAAAAGCATGAGACAATGTTGTAGCCTGGAGCACTGAGACATCACAATAAGTTGTGGAGAAGAGGCTCTGGCATGCTCTGCAGCTGGAGGAGTGTGGAAGGCAGTGCCTGGCTCTGTGGCTTACCCGCGGCAATGGCACAGCGCTGCAGACTTCCCCTGCTCAGGGCAGCACTGCGAGGCTCATCTGGATGGGCACAGCTGGATGGCAACCACAGCTGGTGTGAAAGAGTGAGAGGGAAAGAGCAGGACTGCACCTCACTAATGTGAGAAAGACAATCTTAGCTGTTGGAGAAAACAAGGAGAATGGGAGTCTGACAGGACTCAGAGGTCTTGTGGAGGTCTTGCTCCCGCTTGCTTCAGTGGGTTTTGCCCATCAGTGTTGCTCAGTATATGTTGGATGGGAAATACTTTGGCAGAATTTCTGGGTTTCCTGTGTCCTCACTGCTTCTCCACCTTCTCCCCATGGTCTGTGGGTCTCTGCATCAGCTGCTTTCACTCCTGGACCATTGTAGTGCTTGGAAATCATGGTTCCCAGATGTCACCCAGAAACTTCTGTTCTCTGCTATAAGGTGGCTTAAGTTCTTGTACTTTTTTTTTTTTACTCTTGTACTTTTTTGTTTACTTTGATGCTCACCAGGTTTGGGCTTCTCCTTATGTGCTGCAGAGCTCTCTTCATGTGACCTCCAAGGACATCAACATCAGTCACTAAAGACAGCATCAGACTAACACTCCCAGGGACCAGGCTCACACCTTGGCCATTGTGGTCCCAGGCACTGACAGTGTGATGCCCAAAAAAGACACATAATCTTCTTTGGACCATCCCCCTATGCTGGCAGCCGTCCCTGGGGACTGCAGATGCCTTGCTACTCCAGGGGCAGAGACCAGGAACAGCAATGGACTAAAACCAAGCACCTGAAGTGGAATTGCAGCAAACAACAAAAGAGAGTCCTGAGGCACCAGAGTGACAGAAACCTCCTTCCAGGAGCTGCCCTTCAAACAGGACATGAATCCTAACCACACAACTTGGGCCTTCTGGGGAATTTTGGTTTTTTAACTACTAGAGATTTAAAAATCATTGGCTACTTTTAAGTAAGAAGTGGAGGGTTCAGTGCACTCTAGCAACAAAGGTCAGAGGAAAGTGTGGGAGAGGAGATCCTGCAATCCTGACCCAGTCCCTAGCCTGGATATCTTTCATGTCACTTGTTGCTCCCAATTTAGGTTTTGCTTGTTTTGTTCTGGACATGGGACCCAGCTCCTAAGCACTTTACAACCCTCCACAACCCAGCCTGGACCTGAGGTGGAGAAATTCTTCTCCAGCTCTACCACTGCCAAACCCTTGGCATGTTGTTCCCTTCCATCCCCCTATGCCTGGCTCCCTGAGATCGCCCCTGTCAGGCCACATAGCAGCAGTCCCAAGAAAGCAAATGCAAGCGCAGCCACTGACCCAGACATTTCATTTCCCAGGGGGATTGCCATCAGTACAGCAAGGGTTTGCGTTCCTGCCCTGTGTGTAATCACCAGTCATGCATTAAGCTTCAGCTAAAGCATCAAGGGCTACCAAACTGAGTTTTAGCTCACAAGAATGGGGCAGCATCTCCCAGTTCCCAGGGCATTACATTAATTTCCTAGAATAGCAAGTTTTCCACTGACCCTGTACAGATCATTGCTCCTGTCCTGGAGTTAAGGGCATGTGTAAGTGTACCTTACTGGGTTTCCCTAGGCTTGGATGAAGATGTTGCTTTTGTTGGTCCAGAGTGGCATGACTTACCGTCGTGTCATCCAATGCAACTGCTACCTGCTCACCATTAGGGTGGCCCACAGCAGGATAGACCAACCATTGCCCAGTTCCACCATCTCCTTGCCTGTGGGTTCTTTTCCGAACATTGACCTGCACTTAATGCCCCTCTCCCCTCATTTAAATGCCCACTGTGCCCACGAGTGTGCAGACATGACATGCTGCCACCACCACACAGACTTTTCTCCTGCTGCTTTATTACTGGTCCTGACATATTGCTGTTGTGTACTTTTCAGAGCAACATCAGGGAGAAAGTCTCTGTTTCTGGAGCAGTCAGACAAGACCACCAGGCCCATACCGTTTAAAGCAGGGAAAATATGCTGGTGGTGCTGTACTTTAAGTAAGGGGAAGGAGGGATGCTTTATCTGCCTTCCTACAGCTCCCATTTTTGGTTTCCCTGGGGGAAGCTGGACCACCCAAGGATGTAGCCACACTCTGGAGCACAGAGGAGGGTGAACATCTGCTGACAAATACAGAAGGGTAGGAAGGAGGGATATCAACAACAGGAGAGAGACAGTCATAGGCAGCAGAGAGCAAGCAAGCACAACACATCTTCATGGTGCTGATGAAATCTCATGTGTAGGGTGAGAGGAGAAGCAACAGTGAACTGTACCTGCAGTCCCATCTGCATGACCGCACTATTGACATTTATGCATCTAGTCACACTAACAATTTTAAAAAACAAATTAATGTGCTCTTTTTACTTATCTTACGAAAAACCCCTCTGTACGTCCCTTAGACCCTGGCAGATGCCCTCTGATGTGCCAGTGGTGGAGTGTGTGGAGAGCATGAAGCGCTTTACTGCATGGCATAGAGGTCCTGCTGGGATTCACAGCGATCTCAGCCTCTAACCCTAGGCTCCTTCATTTTAAAACTCTGCATGTTTGCACACATCTCTCAGTAGATTTACATATGGATTCTCTGTAAACAAGAAGGAGTTTGTTTTGAGTGGGTCTTTTCACTTTTTCATTTTTGGCAAATGCATTTTTCCTTCATTCAGCTGACTAGTTTTCATTAGCATCTCTAGGAGAGTGAAGGCCTGAGGGTATAGGCTGCAGAGGAGAGTGTCCAGTGCTGCTGAGACTATGGGCTGAGGGTGTAGGCAAGCTGTGGAAGGCAACATTTGAAACCAAGAGATGTTTTATTGCTTGCAAAGCAAAACACACAATGGGATAACACCACAAGCACTGAGGATTTCCGCACAGTTTGCCAACACGCCTTTTCTGATTTTGCTCTCCCAGTAAAGTGAAAAAGCTACACAAGCACCCAGCAGCCCATACTGGGTGCTTTCCCCTCCCCACTTATCCTGCCTTTCTTGGCCCTGACTCTCAGCAGCGCTGTGCCAAGGGCAGCTGGCATGAAGGGATCTGGTGGGGAACAGCCCTAAGTCTAACAGTGAGGGACTGCTGTCTTGCTTTCAAGCAGCTAAAAGACAATCAACACTGTTTATTTTGCTTTCTTTATCAGTGTTCTCCCTGATTGCCTAGTTGTCCCACATGAATCTT
Organism: Nycticryphes semicollaris; assembly: GCA_013400055.1. Classification (NCBI taxonomy): domain Eukaryota; kingdom Metazoa; phylum Chordata; class Aves; order Charadriiformes; family Rostratulidae; genus Nycticryphes; species Nycticryphes semicollaris. The sequence continues at coordinate 85,410 of VXBJ01006321.1, forward strand.
AAAACATGAGCATCACCCCATGTACAACATTATTTTTTATCAGTATTTTGTGGTCTCAAAACACAACAATAACACAAAATATCTGTGATATCTGTTACGAGAGAGAAAGAAAAAAAGAAATTTCTTGTTTCAAATTTTCTCTTGTTTGAGAAAAAAAGAAAAGTAATTTCGTTTCAAATCCACACCTTCCAATACATTTTAGAAAGTCTTTTTAAATTGGGAGACACTCCCCCCCAGCAGGTTTTTCCACCAAAGAAAAAAGAGTTTTTCCACCAATTAAAAAGGGTTTTCCAAAAAAGTTGATAAAGAAGGGGTGGGGATTTTTGGAGCACAAGGCTGCCAGTGGCTGCTGATGACATCTTGACTTGCCCTTTCATCTTCTGCCCAAACCCTTGTGCTTTACTGTTGTGGGATAAAATTCCCCCAGCTAAGACTGTGTATATCTCTGTGTGCCCATAGAGGCTGGCTGGCTACATGTGAGCTCCACTACGTATCCGGGATTTCCACCTAACACAGTCTCTGGAAGGGAAATCATTGTCTTTTCTGTAGATCCCCCTTCACCTTTGCTGTATGGGCCTATCTTGACACACAACAAATACAAGCTAAGGCAAAGTGACACTGTTTTGCAGGTTTAACAGGTTGCATTTTCATACATGGATGCCTTCCTAGCTCCTTCTAACTAATGCTTTCTTACAGATTCCGCTAGGAAAAATTACTTCATCCTAACTGATACAGATGACAAAAGGAGGACCTTCTGTCATTTGATCACACTTCCAAAAATAAAGCCACTACACCACAGAACACTCATTTTTACTGCAGTATCCCAATGAAAGGCACAAAAAAGAAGGTTGTAACTTCTCTTTGAAGTTCCCTGTAACACTTCTCTGATCACATCTAATGATATAATTTAATAGAAATAGCTTCAGAAATAGTGTGTTCAGTGGCAGAATGAGAGCTGGTTTTGTTAGCTAAACTGATTTGCAGAAGGTTTGTCCAATAATTTTCAATAGAAACAGTACATTTCATAAAAAAAAAGGAGAATCATTGCTGTTACTTGTACTATGTAGTTTATCCAAAGCAACATTTGGAAACTGAAGAAAAGCGAGGGAGGATGTTTAGATAGTGTAATAGCTCTGAGTTAATTCTGAAACTTAATTAAAGGGTTGTGTGATGCCATTTGTGAGTCTTCTCTGATAGGCTACTACCGCATGCTGCCTTATGCAGCTTTTGTAACCTTACAGCCATCACCCTGTTTTATCATTTACATGTGTTCAGCTTGGAAAATAAACAACGAGAAAAAGTAAATGGTCTCAAAAAGAGAGAATTGTCCCTGTGTGGAGACAGTGGTATATCTGTGTATCCCCATAAACTCAGTGCAGCTTGTATTGCTTTCTCTTAACCATTTGAATTAATTTCCTGCCCAGAGTAGACCGATCCTTCACCAAAGTAAAACCACGTCAGCTTTAGCAGGAATGTTTTCAGAGTCTCCACCTGGGAAGACTACGTCTCTGAGTGGGAAAATAAACACATTGGCCTTCAGTTGGTTCACTGACTATTTTCTCTGCTGACAACACTAATTGTTCTGTCAGTCAGGATGATGATGGTTTTCACCACCAAGTCCTGAATGAAGGAGAGGATAATGTTGCCTTTTATTAGTATCTGGGCTCAGAAAATATGGTGATACCTAATTTTGCCCGTGTGCACAAAGTTAACTCAGAAACCAGGGGAGGCTAGATAGCACCTCCCATATAGTCATGACCGGCACAGAAAAAAATCAACTTTCACTGTATCTTTTCAGGTTTAACAGATTAGGATAAATATTCCATATATGTTCACAATTTTTTGAATTGCACTGTAGCCTTCATTATGTCATTAGACAGGGAAGTGACTGCATTTCACATAGGTATAACAGAGAAAATTTAGGCCTGTTACTCACATCGCAACATTGACATGCAGTAAAGTTATTTTGAAATTCATAACTTTTTTTTGTCTCCTAAATGAAGACCTGTTTTACAAAGGAGGACTTTTGCAGAACTCTAGTAGAACTCCAGGAAAATACCAGAGATATACCACAAAATACTGGTTCAAATCAGTACCAATTACTAGTATAAAGCAGATAAAAACTTGTGTCCAGTAGTTGAAATTACTTCATCAAACTTCTGGACCACCTAGATTCATATCTGTATTGACAGTGCTTTTCTGAAAGTTCAGTGATTTATTTCTTTTTAAGTCATCAGAGTACCAATGTTGTATTGCAGGAGCACAGAGCCCTCTCTGATTATGTACAAGACAGTGACCATACTGCTTTCACATACAAAAAAAGGAAATTAAAAAAATGTGTCCAGAGTATTTCTTATACAGTAATTTCTTACACAGTAATTTCTTTTACAGTATGTCCACAACACTGGAAAATGAAGTATTTTCTCACACATAACACTAATGCCTCCAAACTTACCTGTCATTGTCTTTCTGACAAACCTCTCATTTTCTAGCCAGTTAATGGAATATTCCCAGAAACAACTGTTTATCCTCTAATTCCACTACCCCAAAACATCTCTCCAAGTATTACAACCCACAGCAGTTTGGGTCGGCTACAGCAGTACACACTTTCTCTGTAGATGGTAACACATTATCTATTTATGAATGCATATATGTTTACACAAATAGATAAACCCTCCACTTGACAAAATACTATACAAGAAACCACAGTGCCAATGTGCATATACATTTTGCATAAAGGTAGTTACACTGGCATCACATATATAAAATATATTGTTCAAGGCAGTGGCCTACCCTTACAATAGACAGTATTTGCAGCTGCCTAGCTCCTACATCCATTAAGCCAGCTGCAGAAATCATGCGTTACTTCCTCTTGTGTTGCACCACTTAAACGGTTCATTATGGCTTTCACACACAAAAACCAGACCCTAGGGTTTTACTGCGAGGGCAAATAATGAAATACCCATGGAGGAAGGCAGTACTGAGCTGCTGCCCACTCTTGGAGAGGTCTGCTTACCTCTCTGTGCCCTGGTGTCCCTGCTTACTCACCATCTGGCTTCTCTATTTAAATTGCAGAGATTGTCTCTAATTCCACATCCTCAAGTGCCCACAACAATGGAAACCTCTAAACAAGATGAAGGCCACCAGCATATACAGTACAGCAAGCAGGAATGATGATGTGTCACAAGTATGAAACGAATGCCTTGTTCCGAAACAGCAATCACAGCATACACAGATCATCTGACAGTCAACCCTTGTAGGCTGTTTTCAGACCAAAAATCAACATAACGAATACTTAAGCTTTGATATTACAGATATTCAGTGATCTAAAACATCGACTAGGAAAAAAATACACTGAGGAAACTCTGTACAGCTCCATGTGTTTAGTTAGTCTAGGCCTGAATTCTCATCTCCAAACCCAGAATTTTCTCTGGGAAAACATTACAGTGTTAAAGTCAGATATCTTACTCTATTCCGTGTCTGAAAATAAGTGCTCTGTCATGTTGGATATCTGTAGTGCATATCTATCACTCCTCCACACACGCATCTAACCCATGCAGAAGTAAGGCTGTGGGTGTGGGAACGGCTTTTATTTTGTGGGCTATATATTGCTGCTTCGAATTACTGGATGATTATGTAATTTATTATTATTGTGTGTGGGTTTTGTTCCGCTGCAGGGTGGTTCTTCTTGTTAGGATCTTTCTTTTAAATACTGATTACAGTGCCAAGGGATGTGAATGGCCATCCTTGAAATCAAAAGGAATAATTAATGCGCATTATCATGAAGACATCTCTTCCGTCATACGTATAAAAATTGTTAGGCTTTTTTTGTTTCATTCTTGTTCTACAGCTGTTTAGTGTGATTTCTAACGTGGCTAGCAGACAGATCAGTCAACTAATAACTGGTTCAACCTTTTTCATTTTTCTAACTAATGTTGGCTGCAACTGGAGTTAAAACATTAAATGAAGTCAGACCCTGAAGTACTTGTTTGGGGACTCTGCACAGCGGGGAGCTGGGGCTGAAAGTTGGGACTGAGAGTTTTTCAGTATCATATCCTTAACAAGGAAATCAAAATCTATATATTTTTCTCAACTCTATGTCCAATGGGGAGTAAAACAGGTATGGAAGAGTTTATCAAGCTGCACAGCTACTCGGAAATTTTCATCTTTGGTGTCATTCTTTTCACGTTTTTTTCCCCATTTCGTCTTCTAACTTGTTCCTCTAACTGATTCTTTCCCTTTTCCACAGTATGTCAATGCTCCTCTAGCTCATTCGCTCTTCTTGCTTCTTATTGCTGCCACACTTCACCAGACTTCAGACTGAGATATGATCAATCATTTATGTTATTCAGATTTTGCTTTTTTGTGTGCGAAGGAAAAGGTGGAACTTCTCACAACAAAGTCACAATTTGTGTCTTCTTATTACTTAATGAAATAAAAAACTGCTGCTGGAAATTCTGAATGAGGTCTAGAAAATCTGGTTTTAATACAGTAATCCTAATTTTTTGGCATAATAGTACTGCAAGATCGCTTATGAGAGGAGAAATAATAGCAATACTTAACAGAGTAAACATTTATTAGCCCTTTATTGTAGAGTTATCATATTTCTTTACTATTAGCTAAGCTCCAAGCTTTTATTTCTTCCGAAAACTAAGCCTGACTCGAACACAGACTTTCCACATTGCCCTTTCATGTTCAAGAGACCGCAAAATATTTTGCAAGATGCAACAGCAAGTAAGTAAAACAAAAAAAAAAAGTAATAGTACTTGAAGGTAGAACTTGCTCTTTACCCTCTAATGCTGGTATCAGGAAAAACATGTCAATGTCATGTTAATGGGAAGGGACATGATGGGTCATGCCTTAGGGAGTTACATACTTACACTTTATTTTCAGGATAGGAGTGGACTGTCTCACTGTTGTGTATTGGCTGTAAGCTGCTCTATCACAAGTGGCTACTTCATTTTTGCACTGAATTAATTCCATTGACAGACATGACATACTTTTGCTGCTGGGTTATTGTTGGTTGTCACTGATAGACTGATTTATGATTGAGAGGGATTGCAAGAGTGCTGCATTTCCCTTCTAAAGTCTTGTGAAGAAAGGCCTAAAGCAAGTGAAGGCACATCTCCCTGAGAGATGCACATACACAGGTGTCTTGAGGTTCACATGCCTGTAATGTCTGGGCCTGAGATTTGAAAAGTTACTCAGGTAGTTAGTGGGAATTAACACCACAGTTCGGTGCTTTTTCTAAAATTTTGGAGTGTGTCTCTGACATCTGTCCACAGACTGCCTGGGTCCCCTCCCAGGTCCGTGACTTTGTTGTAGTTCCAACTGGGCTTTTCTGTAAGTTTTCACTCCCTGATTATGTCTACCCAGATTTTATATAGACATTTTCTCATTCAGATATGCACAGGCATATCTCTCTTTTTGTTTTGTCGTGTTTCACATTATAAAAGGTGTAATATCTTTTTGTTTGGCAGTGACAAATGCAGCTTTTGTTCCTGTCTGGTCTTCAAGAGGGCGCCTGCAGAGATCCTTCTCACTTTGACCTTCTCCTCTTCCCTCTTTACATCTTCCTGTTGGCTTCTGTTTGCTAAGGCACCAGACATTACCAATATGGTATTCGTGCCTCATTGCTGTCATAGCATCTCTACACTCTACCACTCTCTTTCTTGGGATTTGAGGTGATCTACTGCTGCAGATAACCACTGGAAGTGGGAGCTGTCAACAGTGAAGGACTTACTGCTCCCTGCACAGGGGAGGCCTAGGAAATGTTCTTAGCCTTTAAATAGTAGAAGTACACTGTTCAAGTGCTGAGTCAGCTCCAGCCCAAGAATTCCACAATGGACCTATCTGCAGGGCAGCCCATGATGTGCTCAGCACAACACTGGGACAATTACTTGCTAGGAGACACATGGCCATGGCAGGGTTTCTGTAGGTGGATAGTATCCACAGCAGCAAGTTGGAGGAGTCACCTGGTTCCATTCTGATGGCACAGTGTGCTAAACACCTGGCCAGCTTGTTGCCACACTGCTTTTGATCAGGGGGATGATGTTGCTATGGTCCTACAATGCAAGCAAGTGGCACCACGGCAGGGGAATTTTGGTTTCTTTCTGCAAGGCAAGGTTCTGCTTCCCAATACGTATCACTGCCTAGAGCTCACTGTCTCTCACAGTGCATGTATCTCTCTGGCTAATGTTTTACTTTCTGTCCCAGACAGGCAGCAGGGCTCTTAACGTTAAAAAACAAAACACAAAGCACCCCCCAAAAAAAGAATGCAAACCCCAGTAAGATGCTGCAGAAGCGTCTGCCAAGATGTGGGATGGGGAAGGTTCCCCGGGCACCACTTGCACCGGGCTTAGCCCTGGTCGGTCGCGGTGTTTCCATGACCTCCCCTCGCGGCCTGGCGGGCTGCCCCCTCCCCATGCTGCCCCCACGGCCCGGCCACCCCCAGCCCTCCGACTGAGGCGTGTGGCAGCAAGCACAGGGAGAAGCGCTTTTTTTTTTGTTTCGGGGTGTCTTGTCCTCCCCCTTCCCCCCCCCGCCTTTTTATTTTCCCGGGGGTGGGGGTTGAGGAGCATGTAAAAATAGCTCCACGGTCTTCAACAGGCACCGGGCGAGGACGTGGCATACTTCAGCAAAGCAGAGGCGCTGTACATTGGCCATTTCTATTAAAACGTTAGTAAAGTTAACGCAGCCTCGATGGCATCTGAAATACTACATAAGAGACCAGTTTCAACCCCATTCCTCACTGGAGGGGATACACTAGTATGTTTCTTATTTTTATTTTCCTTATAGCCTGTTAAATTGACTAATAAAGTCAACACAGAGTTCTCTGTGTGGCTTCAAAAAACTCAGTAATTTTGTTAGAAAACGTTGAAATCCAACCCCAAAGTATTCAGCCAAAATATTTAGTTAAAGTAACCCTGTGGGTTAATAAACTAAACAAAGGCAAACCATGCAAAACTGCAGCAATGAAAACCAGGCTTAAATAAACGAAGGAAAGTTTATAAGAACCCTTTAGCTGGAAAAAAACAGCGAAGGAAAGCTGCATGAAAGTTTAATATGAAGCATGTGATACGCATGGGCTCGTTTTACAGGTACGCGTCTTCGCTTCGGATGGTTGCTGTCCCCCAGCAAAATTTCGAAAATTATTTTTCTGCTAAGCTGCATTTCCTTCGAAACCTCATGGCAGCGGTTTCTGCTGAAGAAACCCTCGGCAGCTTTTGGCAGGTTGAGAGGAGCGCTTCTCTTCCGCGCTGCAGCTCTCTCCCTCACTGCCCGCGCTTCACCACGTTGCTAATTTCAGTGTCTGACTTGTTTAGTTTTTTCAGCTCCAGTAATGTGGTTGCAAAATATTTACCTTTCACCCAAGAATCTGGATTATTTTGATTAGAGACCGATGCGCTCTTCAAAATGTTTGCTTATGTGCAAGAGTTCTTCGAAGAGGGGCATAACAAAAGATCTCTCTTATCAACCACCGCTTTTAAATTAGTTACTAATCGCTAAAACCCGGTTTGCTGTAGGGATCGCGAAAGCCGTTCTAAGAAAAGATAGGAAAATAAAATAAAAAAAAAAAACCAAACCCAAACCAAGCTGTTTAAAATATCTATGCTAAATTATCTCAAACTGCCTTCAGCAAGTTGGCAGTTTGGTAATAATTATAACCATTGCTGTTCTGCAGTTTAGATCATCACGAAAGAAACCTTCACGACAATTGTTTTTTGATCAAATAAAGGGCATGGGATTGGTGACATGTTTTTCTCTACGGAATAATGGGTTTCCAAAATTATTTTCTTTCGCATTATATCCCCAAAGAAGCAGTCGCGGAGGAGAGCGCTGGAAAAACAAGCCCAAAAATAACAAGAGATTGTTTAAACTTCTCTTAGTTGCTTTTCATTTTCAAGAAAAGCTGAATAAACAGCTTCGGCCCCGCCTGACAGCGCAGAAAGCAGGTTTGCAATGAAAGGGGCATGCAGAGGGAAAAGAGGAGGGTTTTTTTCCTTCCCTTTTCGAGTACTTAACTTTTCCCTTTTCAAAAAAGGAGGTATGTGCAGCCCACGGAGCACTTTATTTACCGTCTCAGAAGAAACAAGTCAAATTTAAAATTAAGCTCGAGTCGTAATGGGAATAGATCGGATCAAATGTTGGGGTAATACTTTTATTCCCCTCTTCTGGTATTTTTGTCTAATTCTCTGCTTAACCATCACCCGTCGCACTGCCAAGGAAGGGAACGGTCCCTTTCGGTGACAAGCCCCAGTGAAATGATTTCCCTTAAAAAGAAATAGAAGAAGAGAAAGATGGACTAAGGAACTTGGGGCAACAAAGCTTTACAAGGATAGAAGAAAGACTCGGGTAAAATACGACACATTTATCTATCAATTGCTAGACAAGACAAAGAAGGCTTAACAACAGTTTGAAAAGAGTGGCCTGTGAATGGTTACTATTCAATTTGTATTTTATTCCCCGCTGGTCATGGAATTGAGATCAGAAGAAAAAGTGAAAACACATGGCTGAGGTCAGTAGGATCAGAGAACCACCACATACAGCAAAGGGAAGGAAAAGCAATGGGAACTTGTGTGAAGAAATGGATTATATAAACAGAGCTTACCATCGCCTGCACCCCATTATCCTATAATTTACACTGCATGGGAGCATAGAAATATATTAAACTAGTGATAGGTTTCACCGTTGCTTTATGCCAATCAATTCCATTATATACTTTCAGACATGTTTAGAATTCTTGGACTAATGTGTTTATTTTAAATATCACAGAGAAATTATGACATCACCGGCAAATAATGCTGGGGAAGGTTGCCTTCCTTTTGAAGTATGCTGCAGTGAAACATGATTTTAATTACATAATCACTTTGAAACTGTAATTATATAATAAACGAGAGGGATTAAGAGGGAAGTATATAGTACATTAAAAATTGTTTAGGTCCAGGAAAAACAAACCGAACACACAATGAGAAATGCTCAGTCACGGGGACCGCTTGATAGAATCGGGCTATCGCATTTATTTGCGTTTCGTCGGGGGCGACAAAAAGATGTCCCCTCCAACAGCGGGCGACGTTTGCTTCCCGGCCGCGCAGGAAACAAACCCAGCGCTGGTTTCACAAGACTTTCACCACCAGCCCCGCCGCTGGCTTTGCTCAGCGGGACCGCGGCTCGTCCGCGCCGCTCCGCGCCTGCGGTGCTGAGACAGCCGTCACCTGGGAGGCGACCCCATCCATCTTCCGCTGCACAAAAGAGCCAGGCAGGGACAAATCTGTTTTTAAAAGGGGGAATTAGTCGCTCTTTCCTCCGACCGGCGGGCTCCGCACACGCTGGCGGCGGGGCGGGGGGCGTCTCTGCCCCCCTCGGGGCACTCCGCTAAGCCCACGCCGGTTGTCCAACGGGTTTTAACTTTGCATCCGCCGGCTGTGCGAGGATTCCCAGCGCGCCGGCCTAGCCGCAGACCCCCGGGGCCTTGGGAGGGACCTTTAGCTCTCCCCGTACCCGGGCGGGGCGGCCGCGGCCCCAGCGCCGTTCCTCCGCGGGCTGCGGTGCCCCATTCTGCTTTCCTCCGCAGAGAACGGGGAGAGGAAGTTTTGTTTCACTTTTTACTTCAGAGTTTTGTNCTCTGCTGGTCTCCCTCTGCCCCCACGCCGCGGAGCGAGCTAGGCACCGGCACTCTTGGGGAGCGGGAGCTGGCTTCGGGGACGCCAGTGCTCATGAAGCCCTGAGGGGAGGAAGGGACCGTTCCCACATAGTGAGTGCCCAGGGCTGCCAGGAGGGCAGTGGACCAGGATGAAATTCAGGCCCAGCTAACCCAGCACAGGAGTCTTTCCCTGCACAGACACATCAGGGGTAGTGGTTCCCCTTCATTTCCAATGGTTTACTGGGAGTCAGCTTGGATCTCCGGGCAGATCAGGCTTGGCCCTTGCCGTGCTGTCAGTGAGCTGCTCTTGACACTTGCCCGATGGGTTGCTGACATTTGGGTCATGCCTAGTCTTGAGGTCTGCGCTCAGTATTTCCTCCCCATCAGCACAACTCATTTTCTCGGAGGTGGAGGGGAAACACAGCAGCACCCCTAGGAAGGGCTTGGATTGCCCCTTTGGGCTGGACAGGAGAACTGGAGGTCTGTCTTCTCCCCTCTTAGACCTGGAGATAGTCTTCATCTGGGAGTGCTTCTGGCAAATTCACTGCTCAGAGGAGACCCCTGCAAATGCACAAAGGTCCTGCAAAGGGCTATCTTGTGGAAGGGCAAGCACAGGCATTTTGCCTGGTGCAGCTTGACCTGGCTCCAACCTGCAAGGAAGAAAGTGGACTGGCACTGCAGGGCCAGGGAGCTCCATCCTTCCATACAGAGAGTCCCAGGCCTCCCCAGCCCATCTAGCAGGCTTTTATTTTGTCTCTGAAATCCAGGGTCACTCTTTCTGGGAGCTGCAACTCCAGCACGCTGCCACACGGCTGGCCTGTAATGTGCAAAAGCAGGAGACTGCCTGCTGGCTGCACAGAAAGCCAAACTGTGTATGGCAGTTTCATCAGGTAGCTCCGGACCTGGACAGACCAGCTGGCTCTTCACAATTCCTTGTAGACCAGCCCAAAACGCCCTGTACATCCTTAGCAAGGCAGCTTACATTCAGATGAGGATGCTAACCATATACCCAAGAGACAATCCCAGAGAGAGTCATTTCCCCAGATGCTAACTGTGTGGTCATGAATTCTCAGAAATATAATTTTTTCATATGAAAACATTTATTTTTCCACCAGATGTCATGGCAATTAACATGGAAGGATGCTTTCCGTGAAATGCATGAGGGAGATCATGGTGTTTCACAAGCCTACAGGAGTCCCTGGAGGACCAAGTACCAGATGGCAGTGATGAGGCTCTGATGGGTGCATGTGGGTGTATAAAACAGCCACATCAAAAATCTCAGAAGAAGCCATCACAAGGTAAGAGAGAAACTGGTCACAAAGAGAGGGAGAGGAGATGGGGGCAGGTTTGTGTTGGAGGGAGGTGGCACCAAAGTTGTCTACTTGGCATTCTGCACCAGCCAAAGGGCAAGTGCAAACATGGGTGTTTTAGTCAGAAATTGATCTGTTTTCTGTGCTCATCATGGTGTAACACTAGCTATGGTGTTGCCAGAAATCCCGGTCTCCTCGTCTCATGGGGGACAACTAAAGAACAAGGTGATGTATGGAGCACCTGCCAGAAAGAAAATAGTCTTGAGTCCAGAGAGTCAGTTGCTGGCACCTATAAACCATAAGCTGCAAAGTGAGGGAAATAGGGAAAAATTCAGGAGCTAAAGGGCAACCAAGTCTTAAGAGGGGTTGAAGCACCCACAAGAAAACTGGATGTGGAACTCCTCACCTCAGTAGCCCTCAAAGCCCAGAAGTGTAAATGAGTTAAAAAAACAAAACGATATGTAAATTTATGCTTAGTTCATGGCAGGGCAAACCCATAGGGTTTATTCCTGCAGGAAAATCCTAAGCACAGGTTGTTAGAGGCTAGGAAGTTGCAGGGCAGTATAACTCTCAGCTCGCTTGGTCCTCATGGGCTTTTTCCTTCCATTCTGGCACATTTTACCCTCTGTATAAACCAGTTTGTTTTGGAACATCTAGATAACAATGCTAATATAACAATTCATACTTAAATAGCACCTCAGAACCCTGCTTAGACATTGGCTAGGCTGCAAAATAGCCTTGGACTGAAGCTGTAGTTTGTTTCATATTTAGTGAAAATTGTGCATACACTTGGACCAATAGCTGGAAACATATAAAAAAATTATTTAAATATACTTTCCCCCAGTGGAAGTTCTTCCCTTAATAGCGTGCTGCAAAATTCTTGCTAGCAGTGTGAAAAGCAAAGGAAACTGAGATGAGAACTACCCTGGAAAGATATAAAGCCATGAAATAATTCAATACAACTTACTGGGCTGGGTGTTCTTGGTCTGGATTAGTGTAGATTTATGTCAGGTTCATTTAAATTTAATAGGAATTGTTTAGCTTAGAATGAAATAAGTTACTTTGAGTTGACACATCCTTCCACAGTTTTTTATTTGATTTGAGTTAAAAAAAGAAATTCTGTTGCTTCAGCAAGCAGCTAGCAAAAACTTGATAGAAATATCTGGTCTATGTGCCTTCTCTAAAGACTCCTCTTACCTGTCAAGGCTTGCTTGCTTTTGTCTGGACTGAGTGTCAGCTGGAGCACACACAAGGGTCTTCCTCTGACAGGTGTAAAAATTTACCAGGTGTGAGAGAAGACACATCTCACACACACTAATGGTAATGCTGCCTCAACTTGCATTCATAATACACAGACTGTGGAACAGAAGCTCAGTAAGACTCTAAATGCCTGCGATTACTCTCTGACAACCAAGAGGATGGTTCTAGTCACTGTTGGTGCAAGGATGTGTTACCACATAAACCTCAGCAGAGACACAAAGAAGAGGACATGGGCAGAAATCTCAGGTGTCCCTGCTTGTGAAACTAAAATACTGGGAAGGACAATGCACCTCTTGCAGTTGATGGAACTACCTGGGGCTATTTAGGGACTCTGGGACCTTGAGAGACTTGCAAAGTCATGGAAATGAAGGAAGAGAGAGAGCAGTTTAAGCAGTGATAGTGGAGCACTGCCATATCACTGATTTTTCTCATGTGCAGTCTAGCTGCAAGGAGATTGATTGCAAGGTGCTGAGCTAGAAGAAATAGCAGAATAATTAAATGCAATGACCTCCTACTGTTCATATTAGAGTTAACAAAAACTCATGATTCGAGGCTGTTGATTGATGTGAAAGAATCAATCAGACCAAAAGAAATGGAAGAAAAGGGAACTGGGAAATGTTTTTTCCTTCTTAAACGACAGCACACTTTCAAATATCCTCTTGATAGTCACAAATATCCATTAATTCATTAAAAACTGCTTGCCAGTTTATACAGCACAGGGAAACAGGTCTGTAACTTCATCAGTGTGTCCAGAATGTCTGGAAATAAAACCATCCAGAGAAGACAGATAGTTTGTTCTTTTTCATTACTGATCTGCTAACAGAGAGAAGTTCTTTGATATAAAAGAGGTCACTCTCCTGAGAGTGAGAACTTGACTAAAACAAAATTTCCCAGATGTAAACTAGGGTTGGAAATACTGTTATATCAGTATCAGACCTTGTGCTGATATTTGTAATCTGATATACGTCTTTTAACCTTATAGTATGTAGGAAATGGTTTGAGAAAAACTGAAAGAGCCATTTTACTCTGGCATGAGGATATGAACATGGAGCACATGGTTTCTGGAGTTTTTGTTTCAGTAGTGCCATTGGAAGCAGTGAGCAACCTTTGCAGGTGAGTCTTAGACCATCTGTTTGGGGAATAGGGATTTGGCCTGGGATTTCATAAATACAAAGATGTAGAAAGGAAATTCATTTTCCTCTGCTTTAAGCCATACCTTCCTCAAAGTCTAGACAGTTATTCGTTTGTTTGTTTGCCTTCAGATACAATTAAGTGACAATTAAAGCTACCTTGAATATTTCACAGTAGTAAAGAAGTGTAATTTCCTCTGAGCTTAAGATCTTTAAATAAGAATTGTTCCATTATTCGTAAGACTGGAACAAGATGAAGCTCTGATAGTCGAAGTAACTGTCCACCAGAGAAATGCATTTTGTGAGGCCTAGAGGTCTTTTAGGAGAAAGTAGTAAAATATAACCAGGCACCAGCATTTTTCCTTCAAAGCTTCTCAGTAGATCTAGAGTTCTGTATGACTCAAAGCCTGGATCTATGAAGTGTAATCATTCCCAACAACATTGAATGAATTTGAAATACCATGCATGGTAGGAAGTTTCAAATACACAGAGCTCCTTCCTGAAAAATTCCTCTTGCTGTAGTCCCCACAATATCCTTAAGAGGACATGCCCACAATCCATTAAATAGACACAGTAGTGTCTGGTGCAATTACCTGGGTCAGCGCTGGTTCTGAAAATATAGGGACGTCCTCAGGCTGCTGTCCTAAAGCATTGTGATCATTACTTCTGTCTTGGATTTAGGAGACACCCCAGAAGGTCAGACAAGGTTATGTTGAAGTATCACCTCCATCTCTCAGAGGGAGACAAGTCAACATGTTGCACTTGAAGCAGATCATGTTGTTGGTAACTTACAGATAAATAGCAGTTGTTGCACCAGTATCACACAGCGGGGCAAAATCATAATAGAGGACACACAGTGAAAACAAATGTATTTAAGCATAACCACATGTTCTGTGATTCAACAGGACTAAGTCTTCAAAGTAATAATATTATTTGTAAAACACCTCCCTTGGCAAATTATGCTGGTCCGTGCAAATAGTGCAATAAATATGTCATTTGGAATGTTATGTAAAATCATTCAAGTAAAACTCCAAATGAGAAGATCAAATAAAGGAGCCTGGGATAGAGAAAATGTGTCTGGACACCAGAGAAAGACATGGGATCAAAAGAGATCCACAGAGAAAACATTTAGGGAAGGAAAAGGTATGTAGCTGCTTAGAAGACTGTTGGGAAGGCAGAGGAGAAGCAGAGAAGTGGTGATGAGCACTAGCAGTTACAAGCAGGAAGACAGGCTGTTAAATTATTGCCTATTGCTGTAAGAGAGGCACTTTGTGTCAAGAAATAAACAGAAAGCTGGCAGTCACCAAGGCCAACATCCTCAAGAGTAATAGCCTGGAGGATATGTGCCAAGTAGATGCTCTGCCAGGTCGATGTTCGAGTCTATCCCTCTTCTTCCCTTGAGCACCCACTCATCTGAGCATCTGAGACCACACACGGTGCAGAGGTTCCATCCTCTCCATCTGCAGGGCAGAGCACAGATTTTGGCAAAACTGGTCATGGCCAGAAGGTGACCAGTAGAGAACCTGCTGGTGAGCTGTAGGACTGGTTGAATGTTGCTGACTGTAGCTTCCCTATTAGCTGCCTGTTGTATGGAAAAAGCCAGCTATATTAAATATTCCATTGGCATGCTTGTTGATAAGGCAAATGGTTTAACTTTTGTAGAGAACTTACAAGAACATAAGTGCCACAGAGATGTTCCTTTAGGGCAGCTCTGCCTATTGACTTACACCCTCAGCACTGGACTCTTGTGTGGTGCAGACAGGAATTTCAGTAGTGTCTCTGGGTTGCTCAACATCGCAATTTATTTAAAAAATAGGACATTACACCAAATCCAGTCATTTTTTTACTGCAGGAGACTGCAAGCACAAGGTCAGAGAAAGCACCTTGCTGTGACTGGAAAGTCATAAGGGGGACAAAGCCCTTGTAGCAGCTCTGTCCCATTTGTCCCACACCTTAAGAAGAAAGTGTTGTGCCTAAGTAGCTTTCTCCTGATATGACCTGGCTGCCAGGATTTTCTCTGGCAACAAATAATTGTAAACATTGTTGTATTTCCAAGGAAATATTTTTTTTAGCTGCTCAGCTAGCAATATGGCATTTTAGTGACCTAGCAATGGTAGTGATTCTGGAACTTTCACACCTGCTGTGCTCCTGCCACTGGCTATGTAAAAGGGATTTATGATTTCTGCCTTATAAAATGATAAATTAATTGCCATTGATCCTTAAATCATGCATCCACCTCTTAAATTTTTGAAGGCTGTTTGTGAGGCAACAAGTGAAACAAAAACTTCTAGGTAGGCATGCACTGATTTTTTTGTGCCATATGATGCTGATATAAGCCTGCAGGTTTCTTAATATTTCTTTTAATTCTGTGACCCTTGGAAAACATCCAAACAGCAATGGGTCAGCTGAGGTGTTCAGGCTAATGATGCCTAGACGTAAAAAGAGATGTCTTTATGATTGAGCTTCCTCAGTGTAAAGCTGCTTCTTTTTTCTCTCCTCTCCTCT
>VXBJ01006322.1:0-45137 GCA_013400055.1 Nycticryphes semicollaris
ACTGGACTCTCTCCAGGAGTTCCTGTCTCTTTTGAACCAGGGAGCCCAGAACTTGAGGCAGGATTCCAGTTGTGGCCTCACCAGCGTTGAGCAGAGGGGCAGAGTGACCTCTCTCGACCTACTGGCCAAACTCTTCCCTACACAGCCCAGGATTCCACTGGCCTCTTGGCCACAAGGGCACACTGCTGGCTCATGGAGAGTTGATTATCTACCAAGACCCCCAGATCCTTCTCCTCAGAAATGCTTTCCAGCAGGTCCACCCCTAACCTATCTTGGTGCCTGGAATTCTTTCTCCCCAGGTGCAAGACCCAATACTTGCTCTTGTTGAATATAATGAGGTCCTTCTCTGCCCTACTCTCCAGCCTGTCCAGGTCACACTGGATGGTGGCACAGCCTTCTGGAGTGTCAGCCAGCCCTCCCAGTTTGGTATCATCAGTGAACTTGCTGAGGATACACTCAGTCCCCTTGTCCAGGTCATTGATTAATATGTTGAACAAGACTGGACCAAGTATTGACCCCTGGGGGACACCACTGGTTTCAGGCCTCCAACTTGACACTGCTCCATTAATTACAACGCTCAGAAATCAATCTTGAATGCCTTTTTTTTTCACGCATCTACAACAAATTAGAAGATTCGATGAAACAAGGGAAATCTCAGTTTCATTTCAAAGGCTTTTTTTTAAATACTGTTGGAGATATCCTTACAGACTTCCACCCAAAATGTTTAGTTCCACGTAGCCAAGTTGGGGCATTCACTGGTCAGGCACTGCCCTGGCTGCCCAGTACTCACCGAGTTTGAGTAGTTCAGGTAACAGATCTGACAAGGCATATCCTGGGCTGATGACCTTGTGTTCATCTGGCGCGTTCGAGACTTTTTACTTGGATTAATTACGTGACACTCTGCAAAAAGCTTCTCCAAGTTGCCATCGAAGTACCTGCATCAGACACACAAGAGAACGAGATGTTAACTGCCTTCCCTGGAAGTAACTTTTCAAATTCTGTTTGGGAGTTAAATGTACAAAAGTTGGTTTTAATAAATCAAAAAGCTCACACACCCACTAGTCAGAACAAACTCTTCACCAACAAGATAAAACCTGGCCCTGATCACAGAGGTGAATATTGAGCAGCTACATCATTTCAGAGATTTGAGCTTGAATTGCACACTCCTGAAAATTCAGGTACCTTCAATTCTTCAGCTGCATTCCAAGTAATTCATGATTCTCCCCAGTGATTTCTTTGCATCAAAGCTCCAGGACAGGAAACTAAAGCAGGAACGTCCTACTTCACAAGTCTGACATCAGGACACCATCCTAAAGCACGGGTCCAATGCCCCCAGGTGCAATTCCTTTTTCTGCTTAAGCCTTCCACTTTTCCCTAATATTCTAATCACTAAAGCATTAAAAAGGAGGCAGGAAGCCGCACTCCATCATGCATAGTGATTCAGCAGATCAGGACTCTGATCTCCAGTTTGACCAGTTTTCAATTTCACACTGAACACCTTGCCCATGTCTCAACAGAGCTACCGCAGAGTCCATCTCTTGGGCCAAAATCCTGGTCATAGAATCACAGAATGGTCCAGGTCAGAAGGGACCTCTAGGGTCATCTAGTCCCACCTCCCCGCAGTCAGCAGGGACACCCCCAACCAGACCAGGCTGCCCAGGGCCTCCTCGAGCCTCCCCTTGAATATCTCCAGGGTCCTCGAGCCTCCCCTTGAATATCTCCAGGGAAGGGGCCACAACCACCTCCCTGAGCAACCTGTCCCAGTGCTCCACCACCCTCACAGTAAAGAACCTATTCCTAATATCCAGTCTAAAGCTGCTCTTCTCCAGCTTGAAGCCATTGCCCCTCGTCCTGTCACTGCAGGCCTTTGGAAACAGACCCTCCCCGGCCTTTCTGTAGCCCCTTCAGTCCCTGGAAGGTTGCTCTTAGGTCTTCCCAGAGCCCCCTCTTCTCCAGGCTGAACAACCCCAGCTCCCTCAGCCTGTCCTCGGAGCAAAGGTGCTCCAGTTCCCTGATCATGTTTGTGGCCCTCCTCTGGACCCGCTCCATCAGGTCCATGTCCTTCCTGGTCATTTGAGTATCTTCTGTCTCCAGTCAACCTGAGGTTTTTTTAACAACCTCCTAAGAAAATACAATTCCAGGTTTACGTTGCTTCTGAAGATTGCTTATCTCATGGTAGGGAAGATGCAAAAATGGCTGGGGGGAGATAAATGACCACTTTATTTCCAATTCCCTTAAGGAAAAAAATACCTTTTGGGTTTAACATTTTTGGTCTCCTCCCAGTATCAAGACACCATGTATCTTTTTCCAGCCTGCATCAGCTGCAAACAACTAATTGAATCTTATAATTAACCAGCTAACCCACATGTACAATCCCCATTCAGTGCCAGGAAACCAGCCATCATCCCCACCACCAGCAGCAAGTTAAATTCAAATGAAAAATTCAAATTACTTTTTCCTAGAGGAAAAAGGAAAACAAAACACATTTGACCATCGTGCAAGCACATTTAAGACCAGCAAGTTTACCCACAGCAGACAACGGGCCCTGTAGCTAAACACAGGCAAGGCTGAAGTCTTTACAAGGCACATACCTAAACTCATCACAAACCAGACCCCCCCCCAAAAAAAAAAAAAAAAAAAAAAAAATCTGTTGCCCACCAACAGCTAGAGAACCACCAAGATTTTCTGCTGGGGCAAGAAGTTACTAAGTGCCCCTCAAATCTGGGACCAGGCCTGGTGTCTAACCCCGAACGCCTCTGCTGAGATGGTCTTACCCTGTGGTATTCCCTGAAAGTTCCAAATCCACAGGAGCTCTCTGACAGCGGGACCTACCGACAAGACCTGGCGTTCCGTTAAGAAGGGTTAATTTCATACGGTTCCTGTGCTTCTTGATGCACTTCACATACTTTAGAACTTCATTTTCAAGACATTGAATTTTGAAGGTGCATATACGAGGCTTTGCTGCTGTTTGCTCAGGGATTTAACTCAACCAAATTATTTCATCTGCCTTCGGGGTTACTTATAGTTAGAAAATTTCGGTGCAGTCCCATTATAGGCAGTATTGAAGCCTCATGAATAAATATTAACTCCACAAAAGGTTCCCAGCCTTCAAATTGTTCTTACACGCAGCACCATCAGTGCAGGACACTGTCGTGCATTTGTAAGGAGGGTTTGCAAAAGCAAAATAGTTTTGAAGACAAATGCTGTGATGAAACTTGAGTGTTGGCATTTCGTGGTCAGCTAAATGCCTATGGAAATACCCAAGATATGTGTCATGGTGGGCTGGTTTTAAGGGTGTGTGGACCCACATCAGGAACTTGACTTCACCACTTGCACCAGACCAAATTTTTACACAATTCCTGCAAAAGCTCCTCTGAGCCATGACACCTCCTGCCCTACACCAAGAAACGAGGACAAAAATTTACCAACAACTGCTTCTTCACCTGGAATTACCCATCCTCTCTGAATACCAGTGGTTAACTAATTCAAAACAACCATTTCCTTCCCAGGCTCTCAGTGGTTTCCCAATAACAGACTGAAAATAAGTGATTTAACATCGCACATTGCTTGGGGCCAAAAGGCTAAAGGTAACTTAAGTAAGAAGCATAGAATGGAGTCCTTAAGCAATTTAAACGGTTTTAAAGCACCAACACACTGCAAAGCACACAGGTGCTTGCATTTTGGTACACCAGTCACAGCTCATTTTAACTGGTTTCTATCTCAGAAGTGCCTGGTCTCTCCTACACTTACACAGGAGAAGCAAACGAAGCAGCTGAGAGGCTCAGACGGGGCCATGCAGAGGAGAGAGAAAGCACAAATCCAAGAAAAAAAGGCAAGAAGTAGCCTTTTTAACTGCCACACTCTTAGTTCTTACAGTGTTCACTCTGCTCTTCGAGCTTGCCACCTGGAAACCTCACCAGTGTTGAGAAGACAGAGGGGATAGAGTATTCCTCCTTGCCCTCCCTGTTTTATTGTAATGCACTTACTTCCTTTGCTGGGCCAGGCTGTGCTGAGCAAGTCATTTCCACAATTTGCACGTGTCTCAGACTCAAAACTCATGCTTGTCACCGGGCAACAACAAAAAAATAACTCTAGCAATGCAGAAGAAAACCTGGATCTCCCTGAAAAAATACCCAGCTGCAATGTGTACTGCAGAATAAAGTCCAACGCTTCTCTAACTGCTCCACCACTCCTTGGGCAAATACACCAAGGGCTCAGTCAAAAGGCCATTCCGGTTCCTTTGGAGGTTATGACTGACTCTAATTCCTCTTACCACACCTTTTTTCCACTTGTTCAAGCATCAACACAGCTGCAGATCTCCTTCCCTTGTTCTTTCATCAAGGATTCAAAGGCAGCAGTTGCAGCACCTTTCCCAACACAGCAGAGAGGCTTCTCGCATGACACTTCTCCACTTCCTTGTCCCATCAAGCCTTCTCAACTGCTGGTTTCCATTTTCACTCATCCTCCTTGAGCCCACGTGGGCCAAAACAAATGCAATCCTGGTTAAGATCACACTACAATTTCATAGTAGTAGTCACCTACATTTCTCCTACGGATGCAATGCATCCCAAATGATGTCCACTTCTCTTCTATCCAGAGCTCCTTTTCCAGCTCCCTGTTGATAGGACCTCGTGACACTTGGTACCATGTTCATTGCTAGGATCCTCCCAGCTGTCTGCTTTTTCCCCTGCGTGACATCTGGATCCTCCTCTCAACCAAATGCCTCCAGACAGATTTATGCCAAGATATTTGTCAACGCTCATGCCAACAGTACCCAACAAGGCAATTGCTAACAAGTTCCATCTAGTCTGCTGGTTCATTTTTGAGTGAAGTAACTCCATACACACCACTAACAGCTGAGCCCAACGTACGCTGCACATTTCCTATCACAGAGCTGCACGCCATCACCTCTGCTGTGAAACATGGGAGAAAAACCCTTTCATTCACTCCTTGCTCCTTTCACAACTCCAGGGGTTCTGATTTTTCCTCAAGCCATCCCTGCACTTCTCATTACTAAAGGGTTGCTTGGTCCTTATTTTCATCTCCAGGAGGAGCACAGCACCATTAATATCCTTTCAGATCCTTTGTCCTCTTCTCCCTTTGCAACACAGATATTCAGTAATTCAGCACTTCTGACACTCAAGAAATGTTATGGGTTATTCAACATTAGACCCTTTGCTCAGTATAGTTGCCTTCAACAACGGGTTCTATTAGTTTTTCAGAATTCATTCTCTTCACACAAAGTTGTTTTCTCTGCTATGTTGAAATGAACAGACACGCCAGTGAATTATTTTCAAGTTCTTCCATAATTTCTTCACTGCTTACCAAGTCCACAACAGTATTAGGTCTTTTCTGGCAGGGGATCAAGCTGTCAGCTTCTTTATTTCCTCAAAATTTCCTCCTACCGTTGGTAACTGCCTAATCACAATTTTCTATGCATAATCAAATCCTGTTCCAAGGAAGTATCAAAGATAGAAGAGCCTTCTGGCTGAAGAAAAAAGCTTCCAGTACACACTTTGGGATATTTACTTTAGTGAAAGGGCATTTGTGAATGTCAGAGAAACCGTATTCTCGCAGTAAAAGATATCTTCATCCCAAAAAGCCTGCCATACAAATTTTTCACCCGTTCAGCCTCTGCTGAACAGTGTTAAGCACATACTTGTCCAAGGGAAAACAGGCAGCCAGGTACCCACAGAGAGGAGCTAGACCCCGCATGCAAGGGAAAGAGGCAATCTGGGCTAGCAGCCAAACCACTGGGGCCACCCTGGCATCCATCCTCTGCTCAGAGGCAACAGAGACATGAGGCCACCAAGATAAGCACCTACAGCAGACTGCAACATGTTACATGCTGAGACTTTTCTTCTTAAAAAAAATAATCATAGAACCACAGAAGGTTTGAGTTGGAAGGGGCCTTAAAGACCAGCCAGTGCCACCCCCTGCCCTGGGCAGGGACACCTCCCACCAGCCCAGGTTGCTCCAAGCCCCATCCAGCCTGGCCTTGAACCCCTCCAGGGATGGGGCAGCCACAGCTTCTCTGGGCAACCTGGGCCAGGGTCTCACCACCCTCACAGCAAAGGATTTCTTCCTGAGATCTCATCCAAATCTTCACTCTTTCAGTTTGAAACTGTTCCCCCTCATTCTATGTATCCCCTCCCTGATCCAGAGTCCCTCCCCAGCTTTCCTGCAGCCCCTTGAGGGACTGGAAGGGGCTCTAAGGTCTCCCTCCAGGCTGAACCCCCCCAACTCTCTCAGCCTGTCCTCACAGCAGAGGGGCTCCAGCCCTGCCAGCATCTCCATGACCTCCTCTGGCCCCACTCCAACAGCTCCATGTCCTTCTTGTGCTGAGGAAATGACCAGGGGAAGGCACATAAAGGAGAGCTGCATTTCAGTCTCTTTGTCATGGGCAGGCTCATCCCCTCAGGAGGGACAGGCGCTGTCAGCCCTAGGAAAACTGGAAGTTGATCATGTTATAAGCTACAGCACTCCCTTCACTTACTTCTGAGGTTACATGGTCAATCTACACCTGCTGGTCTCCTGTTTCTATTAACCAAGCTTGTGAGACAGAGGAAAACAGGATTTAACATCTTTATTCCCCAAAAGACACACAGCATTCCAGAAGCCTGAACTCAACTACTTCCTCCAGTACCCGCTTCCATCCCATAAACAAATCCACCCCAAAACACCAGTTTTGCTTTCAGACACTGTCAAGTGTTCAAAATTAGTTCTCCACCCGTGGGACAGGGCAGTTTTTCAACCGTGACTTTGTTACTTCATTGTAAGTGGAATAAATACCTGTAACACATCTGCCCTCTTAATAACACCATGATAAAGCTGTCACAGACAGTAACAACCTGCTTGTTAAAAATACACATAACAATGGGGGGGGAAAAGGCAATGAAGGGGTTTTCACGTTTCAAAACACGGACATTTTCCATCTAACAAACTCAGCCCTCACCACTTATCAAAGAAGCAGCCACTTGGTTTATCTGCTTTCCTACAGGCCAAGTTTGGAGTTTGTTGGGTCGTGCTGACTCACGCTGAACTAAGGTAAACCAGACGCTGGGCAGGTTCTGTAAATACACACCATTAAGCAACTGGGTTCAAGCTCTGACTTGGTATGAAATCAAGCACCGAAAATTGCACCCAAACATTACACCTTCCTAAGCACTAAACCCACCCAGACTGCAGGCAGTTTCCTGGGAAGTCTTCCTAATGCTTATTAGGAGTAAAAGAGGTCAAATTTATACCAGTTTCACTGTTTTAGAGTCCCCCAGGAAAAACAAAATAATAATTAAAATATATATATGTATCTATATGTAAGTCTCCAACACTGTTGCAGAACATGGATGCACTTTGTGTGAAAGAACAGTGTGTGTGAGCGCTTTTCCTTGGTGCTTGGGTTTTCCCCCCCTTAAAAAACAAGTAGTTTTTAAATGCTTTGGTTTTTTTTTTTTTTCCCCTGATGAGACCACCATGCCTCTCTAGGCCACCACGACTGATTCCCCGCGTTTTTCAGTTCATTTACACTAGTGCAAGTCTGCACTAAGATTTGTTGGNGGCCTTAAAGACCAGCCAGTGCCACCCCCTGCCCTGGGCAGGGACACCTCCCACCAGCCCAGGTTGCTCCAAGCCCCATCCAGCCTGGCCTTGAACCCCTCCAGGGATGGGGCAGCCACAGCTTCTCTGGGCAACCTGGGCCAGGGTCTCACCACCCTCACAGCAAAGGATTTCTTCCTGAGATCTCATCCAAATCTTCACTCTTTCAGTTTGAAACTGTTCCCCCTCATTCTATGTATCCCCTCCCTGATCCAGAGTCCCTCCCCAGCTTTCCTGCAGCCCCTTGAGGGACTGGAAGGGGCTCTAAGGTCTCCCTCCAGGCTGAACCCCCCCAACTCTCTCAGCCTGTCCTCACAGCAGAGGGGCTCCAGCCCTGCCAGCATCTCCATGACCTCCTCTGGCCCCACTCCAACAGCTCCATGTCCTTCTTGTGCTGAGGAAATGACCAGGGGAAGGCACATAAAGGAGAGCTGCATTTCAGTCTCTTTGTCATGGGCAGGCTCATCCCCTCAGGAGGGACAGGCGCTGTCAGCCCTAGGAAAACTGGAAGTTGATCATGTTATAAGCTACAGCACTCCCTTCACTTACTTCTGAGGTTACATGGTCAATCTACACCTGCTGGTCTCCTGTTTCTATTAACCAAGCTTGTGAGACAGAGGAAAACAGGATTTAACATCTTTATTCCCCAAAAGACACACAGCATTCCAGAAGCCTGAACTCAACTACTTCCTCCAGTACCCGCTTCCATCCCATAAACAAATCCACCCCAAAACACCAGTTTTGCTTTCAGACACTGTCAAG
The DNA here is from genome assembly GCA_013400055.1 of Nycticryphes semicollaris. Classification (NCBI taxonomy): domain Eukaryota; kingdom Metazoa; phylum Chordata; class Aves; order Charadriiformes; family Rostratulidae; genus Nycticryphes; species Nycticryphes semicollaris. Next base: position 8,359 of record VXBJ01006322.1, read on the forward strand.
TGTTCAAAATTAGTTCTCCACCCGTGGGACAGGGCAGTTTTTCAACCGTGACTTTGTTACTTCATTGTAAGTGGAATAAATACCTGTAACACATCTGCCCTCTTAATAACACCATGATAAAGCTGTCACAGACAGTAACAACCTGCTTGTTAAAAATACACATAACAATGGGGGGGGAAAAGGCAATGAAGGGGTTTTCACGTTTCAAAACACGGACATTTTCCATCTAACAAACTCAGCCCTCACCACTTATCAAAGAAGCAGCCACTTGGTTTATCTGCTTTCCTACAGGCCAAGTTTGGAGTTTGTTGGGTCGTGCTGACTCACGCTGAACTAAGGTAAACCAGACGCTGGGCAGGTTCTGTAAATACACACCATTAAGCAACTGGGTTCAAGCTCTGACTTGGTATGAAATCAAGCACCGAAAATTGCACCCAAACATTACACCTTCCTAAGCACTAAACCCACCCAGACTGCAGGCAGTTTCCTGGGAAGTCTTCCTAATGCTTATTAGGAGTAAAAGAGGTCAAATTTATACCAGTTTCACTGTTTTAGAGTCCCCCAGGAAAAACAAAATAATAATTAAAATATATATATGTATCTATATGTAAGTCTCCAACACTGTTGCAGAACATGGATGCACTTTGTGTGAAAGAACAGTGTGTGTGAGCGCTTTTCCTTGGTGCTTGGGTTTTCCCCCCCTTAAAAAACAAGTAGTTTTTAAATGCTTTGGTTTTTTTTTTTTTTCCCCTGATGAGACCACCATGCCTCTCTAGGCCACCACGACTGATTCCCAGCGTTTTTCAGTTCATTTACACTAGTGCAAGTCTGCACTAAGATTTGTTGGCCACGCGTGAAGTCAAACAAGTCTCAAAAGCGATCCGTGGTTTGGAAGACCAGCCAAGCCTGAATTTGGGCTTAATCAGCTTCTCGCCTTTGTCTGAACAAAACCAATGTCCATTTTAGCAAGAAGATGTGATCTGTAGCTAGCTCATGGCATCATTTCCAGCTCCATCCCTGTTTCAAAGGGATTGGTTTATGTTTTTCTAACATAACAGGACATCAGCACCAAAACTGCGAGCAGGGTGTGATTGCTCTGCACAAGCAAGGACTGCATTACTCACGGGGACAATCCTATAGAATTAAGATAACTATTTTAATGAGTATGTACCGAGAGTAAATGTTTACCTGTGGACTTTGTCAATATTTATGCATACTTAAAATGTTTTGGTTGGGAACTGTAAAAGCCTTAACAATAATGCCTCACATACAAGTGGCTGATACCTTCCTTTGAAAAAAAAGAAGTATATATACACAGCCCTATTTCATTTTGGTTTTTTAATTGATGGCAGCCTTAAACAAGCTAAAAACATACTGAACAAGGTGACATTTCATACACTCATGAAGAGGTATCTCAAAGTGAGATGGAGGTAGCCAGGGTGAGTGAACTTTAGCCTGACTGAAAGAACCAGCACAAGAAACTCAAATACAAAGAAGTGAAGAGACACAGGTTAGAGAGGGAATGAAGTAAGAATGCCTTAGCAGTTGTAGTCAGAGTTAAATACCCTCGATGTGACTATATTTGTAACACAAAGCTTTCATGCTTCCAGGATTAACTAAAAGAGGTCAGTTGCAGGAAAGAAAGCAAAGACTAGAGAGCTTTTAAAAAATATATATAATCACTTCAGAAGAAAAAAAAAATCTAGGCCAAACAAAACATAAGAGGTACCTGAGCACTATCTCTAACTCAAAGTGTTACCCAGAGAGGGTTAAAGGTGCCCTAAATCCCTTATTCCCAGGAGAGGGGCAATATTTAGACACCACAACCATCTACAAGAAGACTGAGAGAACCTGTTGCTCTTCCCCGCTGGCACCTGGTGTGAAGGAGCAACAAAGCACACAACCTCCTCACACCCTGATCACTGGGCAAAGAGAAGAGAGAAAGCCAAGCAATCCCACCAGGCACAGAATCCTCCTACCCTCATCCCCACCCCACCCCCTGATGTCTCTCAATAGCTAAGACCAGCAAAGACCATAAGAACCAGTAAGTCCCTGTACTGCCTGGTCCTGATTGATTCTCCCCACTTCTTCACGCTTGTACAAGTGAAGCGAGTTCTCCAGCCCCCTCACACTCTTCAACAGCAACACTGGCACTAAAAAAAAAAAAACCCAAAACACCCAAGTGCATTAATCACTGGAGCTGGATTTGACCTTTTCCTGGTTTCACATGGGAGACAGTTAATTTTCTTCCTAGCAGCTGCTGTGTTTGAAATTTAGTATGAGAGTAATGTTGATAACATATATTGTTTTAGTTGTTGCTAAGTAATGTTTATATTAAATCAAAGACTTTTTCCACTTCCCATGGAAGTTGGAGGGAGCACAGACATTCACAAGCTGGCCAAAGGAATATTCCATACCACAGATGTCGCCACTCATTTTGTATATTCTTTTACCATTACTATTATTGTTTTCTCTTCCATTACTATTCTATTAATCTCTCTTTATCTCAACCCACAAAGGTTTTTTTCTTTTTCTCCCTCTCCCCCTGAGGTTGGGGGACAGTGGTCCGAGTTGCCAGCTGGGGTTACACCACGACAGGCCCCCCCAGCTGGACAACAACAAAGTATAAAAAGCACCTTCACCACCAAGGGTCCCCAAAGATGAGAAGTAACTGTAAAACGCTCTGCTCTGAGGAGGAGGGAGAGGCAAAATTCAATCCATTATTTACACACAAACTAAAAAAAGGCAGCCAAGGCAGGCAGATGCGTTCTACCAACACCTTTAAGTCAAGAACAATTTAGTCTCAGCAAGACTAAGAAATAAACACGTCAGGAACACACATACCACAGCAACAGGCAAGAGCAACTGCATCCAAATCGGTTGCAAGATAACAGGAACCTGTTCCTGCTTGCTTTTTCCAGAGCCCGTGAAAACCCCGTGCCTGTATGTGTTCAAACTGGAAGGTACCCCTTCCTCCAAGGGACAACTCACTTGGAAACTTCTCTGAAGTCCAACAGGCATTATTAATGACTTTAAAACAGGGTCAACTCTTAGCTGGTGAAGGCTAAGGGGGCACATTTGGAGATCCTCCTGCCCCATGCTGTGCGTTCATCCATTCCCATATCCATGCAGTAATAAGCATTGCTTGCAGGTCTGAAGCAAAACGCGGCTGCGTGGGAAGACGGCTGCTTACCTCTCCATCAGCTTCTCCTTATCCCAGTTGAAATGGCTGAGCAGTATCCGAGTGATGGTCGCTGGATTCTAGAGACAGAAAAGAAAAATAAAACATAATGGAGTAACTGCTTGACCAAGTGGGTATTGTGTTACGGGAACACCAAGCAGAGTTTGGAGTAGTGACATGGGGAAATCCACGTGTCTGTTAACGTGCTTTGTCTGCCCAGATTACGTTAACACAGACTGGGAAATGGTTTGACTTGACAGAAAAACTTTTAAAAAAAGCTCTATAAAGTGAAATGACTGTATAAAATGAGAATATGGTTGAAGTTGAAGACTTAAGGAATGGGGTTAGTTACTGCTACCACAACAGATGCCCACGTGCCAACACCTCCACGTCCAACACACTTGCACGATGTCACCCCAGGATGTTTATGAAGTGCAGGAAGAGTTAATTGCCACCCATCCTACCCATTTTTGCCACAAGCTCCACGCTATTTACAGAAGAATATTTCCAGTTTGTCCCAGTCCCGATCACTGAAACACTGAAAACTCTCCCAACAAAGTAAATGGCTGCCCGTGGTAACATGCCAATGTCCTTTGAAGTCTCCAGATGTTCTCAAAGGACCTCGAGATTCAGAAAATATGATGGAATTATACAACTAAGGAAAGAAACACAGCCTAAAAACCTCAGAAATAAGATGGGAAATAAAAGCTGGTTTTCATTTGTACACAAGTCTCCTTCTTCCAGCTTCTTTAGGGGTTCAAGCCAAAGGTTTGGTGATCAGAACCTCAGGAGTCCTGCTACCAGCCTGGATCTGTTTTCTAGGTGCCTAAACCCAAATTATCTCAGCTCTGTTTGAGGACCATTTCAGAGCAACAGCCCCGAGAGTGGCTGTGTGTACTTTGCCATTTGACACCAAAATGGAAGCTTGCCTTAGGGCACATTTTCAATGGATGCTCTGAAGCTGTTGAAAAGTAGGACATAAACTAGCAATGTGATTTTTTTGAGCCGGCGGGCTACAGCTACAACTTGGAGCTGCCAAAAGCCAACACTAACACCCAAAGCAGTGATCCCACCCCTTTTCCTTATCACGCTGCGTCTCCTGCACTCACCCACCCGTACTAGTACACCCATCTTACACCCCAAATCACTCAGGAATGGGTCTTTGCCCCCTCTTTTCCTTTAAGTTGCTTTTTCACTGAATCAGTTCCCTGATCCGTTTTGTCCCGATCACACAAACAGCTGCATTAGCACAATGGAGAGGGCAGGAGGGGACAGCATCCTTCAGCAGCGACACCAACAAAATGTTCACTGAAATAAAGCCCTAGGGTCAAGATGTAAGCACAAAGAACCAGTTTTGTCACTATAAAAAGTGACATTCCTCTCCCTCTGCAGTGTCTTCTTACTCCTCTTATTCTTAATGCCAGCACAGTCCGTTTAAGGCCAAATTAAGAATATTTTCCAGCTTAAAAAGCTCATGTGAAGAAAAGCAGCTTTAGAAAGGTTAGACCAGATCCCTGACCCAGTCCATGCGGAGCTCCATAAACAGCTGGGAGGGCAAATCTGCTACACAGTATGGGGCAGAAAACCCAGAAACCAGCACTGCCAAACACTGGGTCTTGTGAAAACCCGGCCCCAGTCCATCTTTGAACAAGTCTCCCAGGCAATAAGGATCCATGCTCTGAACTGCAACAGCACGAGGAGGTGCGTGGCTGACAACCACGTGCAATCCCATTTTCAGGCACATTTACCCACTTCCTTATGTCAAAAGCTGTGATGCTGCAGCTCCAGGACAAGCCGGACTAGCTCGCTGCGCTGGTGGAGTTATTGTGGCTGCCCCATCCCTGGAGGGGTTCAAAGTCACATTGGATGGGGCTTTGAGCAACCTGGTCCAGTGTGAGGTGTCCTTGCCACTGTGACAAGTGATAGGACAAGAGGAAACAGCCTCAAGTTGCACCAGGGGAGGTTTAGATTGGGTATTAGAAAAAAATGTCTACACCAAAAGGGTTGTCAAGCCTTGGAAGAGGCTGCCCAGGGCGGTGATGGGAGTTGCCATCCCTGGTAATATTGAAAAGCTGGGCAGATGTGGTGCTGAGAGACATGGGTTAGTGGTGGAGTGGGCAGTGTTGGGTTGATGGATGGACTCAGTCATCTGAAAGGTCCCTCCTAACCTCGACAATCCTACGATTCCATGATCCTCACCTTTTACCCTGGGAGAGAGGCCAGTAAAACACCAGCAGGCTGCATGCAGGAACCACGTTAAACCAACACAGCACCCCATGACAAGAGATAAAAACCAAAGAAAAAGCTTTCACCGTTTTCTTAACTCCTCAAGCAACAGCATTATGAAAGCTTTCAGTCAGCCTGAAGACTTGTCCTGCCTTCTGCTCCAGCAGTCCCCTTGGCCGCTGCATTAAGACTTCTGGGAATATCTATTAATCACTTAATAGGCTAAGAGACAACTTGAGACACTGCTCTCTGCCCGAGTTTACTTTTTGAAGAAGAGGACAGCAAGGTTTCTCCCTGCACTGAAGATAAGCTATGCCATATTCATAAGGCCAACCTGGCAAATACCTCTCACCAAAGGGCAAGAAACCATGAACAACAAGAGGGTCTTGCTGCCTTCATGGCTTCTCCATTCTCCCACCAAAGTGGCCCCCTCAAGCATCCCAGCATCACAAAAATAAGCTGGTTTTCCTCTGTGAGAGCAAGTGTACAAACCAGCACGTTATTGAGGATTATAGTGCAGAGACCAGCACTGTTGGCTCGGTGTATTGTAACACAAATAAGAGTCGGGGAAGGGGGAGAGGTTAGTGGCTTGTTGGGCTTTAGCTTCCTCTGGCTACAGCAGTATTTGTTCAACAAGTTAATTTTAAATAAAAGGAAACACCAGCAGCATGACAAGTTCCTACCAGGAATAGCCAGGCTGCTGCTTTCTCTGCTTCACCACATCCAAAAATCAAGTATTTAAAACTTAACCCATTGTTTGCCTGATAGAAAAGGCAAGGATTTGCCCTCGCCACCCTGAGCTGGCACAGCGCAGGGCAGGAGGAAGACAGGGAGGGAGGCAGCACTAAAAGGCTTGGTTTGCATAATGTAAACCACAGTTAAATACAAAGGCAAAAAACCTCTGGCATTAAGGATTGCTCTAATTTCAGGCAAGGCACACCAACGAGGCACCAGGTAACAGCTGCTCCACGTTAATTGCTCACGTGCACACGCTTACCTCGCAATTACTGGGGAGCAGCGGTGGAGGAGTGAACCACAGCATCTATCACAGGGGTTGGCAGCTGCACAGCACATTTATCCTGTAACTCGGTCAGACAGGGTTAAACCACCACCCAAATAATTTTTGTTTGGGTTTTTTTTTGTTTTGACACTGGCTCTGCTACAGCCCCACCTCAGCCCTGTCACTGCTGCAGCAGCCCTAGGCACTCACTTTGGACACTCGCTCTGCACAGCGCTGTGAAAATTAACAGAATGTTTAATCACCACTGGATTAAGAAGCACTGGTATGTTATAGTTTCTGCACCCAAACTGGATGGGCTTCTTGTTTGGCACCCGGGATTGTCATCTACAACTCCTACACCACCCAGATGAGTTACGAACAGGCTACGATGCTGCTCAGACGGGATTTACTACTTAGGCTGGAAGCTGCAACGGGGAGAAATGTGCTTTTACAAAGGGCATTTTCTGTTTCCAAAGCCAAACTGTAATAAGGAAAGCAACCAGCCACAGACAGCGAGCGAGGGGAAAAGCAAACACGTTCAGACTCTCTGTTTTCCTCCAAACGGGGCTCGAGGAAAGCTGCAAGAGCAGATCTCCTTTACAGCAGGCACCTATTCCACCTTACGTGTCGACGCAGAAGAAGATCGCCCGGAGCCCAGGGCAGCGAGCCTGAGAGAAAGCCAGAGAGGAGCGAAACCCGAGGAAAGCAGCCATTTTGTCCAAATTCTCGCTGCCACAACCCTCTCCCTAACAAAACATTCATAATAAAGCTCTGCCCAGAGACAAACACAGACCCTCCTTCAGCAGTGATTTTTATTTATTTTTCAGTTAACAAAGCAGCCAAGTCCCAAATGTGCTTCAAACAGCTCCCACTTTCACAGCTGCTTTTCACTGGAGGTATTTATATTTATTATCATTATCCATGTTGCAACACTCGGGCACAGCAAGGTGAGAGAAGGATACAGAGATGGGAAACCCTGCAGAGGCCTGGACTTCTCCAAAGCAACATTACTAATTGAAATAAAACCTCTTAATTTAACAGAATTTAATTGAACTGGGGGCCCGGTCACCAGTATCCAAGTTAAATTATTTTTGCTGTCAAAATAAGAAACTGAATTGGAAGGAGGAACCTGGATGCACTTAAATGTGTAAGTGAATTATAAATTAAAGATTATTAGGACATTAGCTTAAATCAGAATTTCCAAGCAGCATAATTTGCTGAATGACAGTTTGCAGTACTTGATCTATTCATGTTTTCATCCATCAAGAAAAGCTGCACGGTTAATTCTTGCAGTTATAACTGACAAAAACATATTTTAGAGTTCAGCTTCTCATCATGCTCCCATTTCCATTCCAGCATTCAGTGCAGATAAAGACCATTTAAGAACAACTTAAGCTCAGCTCTCCAGCAAAATCCTTCCCACCTCCTTCAGACACGGTACCGAGAAGTTCTTCGTTGTGTCTCCTTCCTTTTCATGGCTGGTTTGGGTTTTGCTTTCTAAACACGGCAGCTTTAGGGTGAAAACTGTTGCAACTCAAACTGCATCATCTATTTCCCAATAGCAGAGGCTTTTCCAGACTCAGTCCAACAATGAGGAGTTCCATATTGCTTCCAGTTGGGTTTTCTACACAACTGCTTTCGCGCTCGTGAATCAAAGCCAACGCTCCAGAAACGCCGGCTTTGCCCAAGCCTCACGCAGCTGTAAATGGTCCAAACCTCAGCAACATCCACAGCCATATTCCATGGGCACATAAAAGACACAAGATCTTCCTTCTCCGGGGGAACTGAAGTAAATTGACTGGTTTCAAGTTGGCTGAGAGCAAAGTGGAGGAGTTTTGTTTGGTGGTGACATATCACACTCACCGGTGGAAGAGGCAAAGGGCCGACAAAAAGGAGCTTGGCTGAAACCAAGAGGCACCTACATTTGCTCCAAACAAATGGCATCCAGGGTCAGCGTGTCACACCACCACAGTAAATATTTAATTGGTCCAAAACTCAGCCTTTGCCAGTAGTAGAGCACCAAGGAGGAATTTCAGCTGCCCTCTGAGTGCGTGCAGGACCAAACAGCACCTCCCCAAAGCTTCTCCCCACTCCCACCACACCACGAAAAGAAGGGTTCATAGAATATTTTATGTTAGCAACCTCACCGTGAGAAGGTTTAAAAGATTTCTTGATAAATTCTGAGAGTCTTCTGGCTCGCCTCAGCTTAACAGTGCCCTGGAGACAAGCATCATCAGATGTGCTGCACATTTTCCCCCACTCCTCTCCAGATGACTCCAGGCCCTGGAGGTGGTGTGAAGGCAGCATGCCCTGACCCTCAAGGCTGATAGAAGCAGACAATGCTCCATTCACCACCAAGGAGGAGCTGAAACCCCCAAGAGCCTTCAATTACTTCAAAATCCACATGTCACTCCTTTCTGAAGGACAGCAGCTCCTTCTCCACCCACAGCACAGAACAAGGGCAACCAACACAACAGACCAGGCACAGATGCTTCCTTCCTCAGGTAATAAAGTGTCCACCAGCCCCAAATTCTGCAATAACACCACTGTTCTCCATTGCATCTCTCCCAGCCCCGTGCAGGTAACCTTAGATACAAACACAGAGAGCAGATAGTACTTTAAATAAGCTTCTAGCCCCAACCACCTTCTAGTAAAGGCTGTCATCGTTTGGTTTGCATTGTTTTTCTAGTGCACCGCGTGACCTTTGTTTGAGAAGATCCATTCACATCTTTTCTTTCAGAAGACAATTACAGGAAATTTTAAAAGCACAAAACCTCATTTCTAGCAGCCTAATAAAATTCCCCAGGAGTGGAATATAGAAAATGAGTTCTAACTGTTGAGCGGTCCCAGAACATGATCACCTAAAGAGGCTACCTTCAAACCTGCTAGTTTTAAACATCACTGACTGAGCACTCCTAGAAGCTGCTGGAAAACTTTGGTGTAATCTAATATTCCCTGGCTTGATTACAGACAGACCATAAGAGGGCTGCTGGGAGAAGAGAAGGCCAGCAGCTGAAAGAATGAGCCCACCACCACCCATCCTCCATGCTCTCCTCCTCTGCCATCCTCAGGAGAGAATCACGCCGTGGCACGTTGCCGACGTTGGCCATCCCAATGTCATGGGGCCAGTACAACAGCCACAGGTGGATCCGAGATCCTTCCCATCTTCCAAACACCCACTATAAATAATAACACCAAAATCAGTACCATTCACTCTCTACACACCCTCCGAGGATACACCTATAGCCCCACTGAAGCCACACCAAGTGACTCCTTCAAACCACATGCTTCTGAATCACCCCAAAATTAGCCCCTTTCCTGCTACTGGCATTTCCAAGCAATTCTGCACGAAGCCAGGCTACGTCCTTGTGACATTGCCAGTCACTGCTGTCACCTGCTGTCCTCTGGCTGGCATTTACCACTTCACTCTAACTTCCCATTAACACACAGACAGGCTTCAGCTGGGATGCTGATCATCTCCTTTGCTTCCTACACCTTTCTTCCACCTCATTAACTTCTCTTCACACACGGACTCTTAGTTTTGAAAATTACCTTTTGCAGAACTGCTACTGGGTTAGTACCATTACACGATGGCACCAAACGGCAGCCTGATATTCCGACGTAGCCTCTCTGCACTCCACTGCTTGTTTCTAGCTCTAATGAGCGCACGCTCTTTTAGCGGGGGAAGATAATAAAAAGCAACTTTGGAGAAAACCCTATTACTTCAGTTAATTGGTTCAAGAGACAGAAGTGTAGCAGTCAGCTGCTTTAGATTTTCTTGGAGCCTTTTGGAAAGTTTTCAAGTCAATGGTTAGGAGTCACAACAAAGATCCATAGTCTAACAAAGCTTTTAAAATCAGAAATTAAAAACAATATATATATATACACACTAAAGCAACAACTCCATGATGGATTAGTAAATTTGGCAAGGCAAAAACTGAATTCACACTGTCATACTTCTAAAGAAAAGATGATGGGATGGACTTGTGCTGCCCAAAGGTGCAGGGTTCTCAGGTGACTGCAGAAACTCCAGCACCAGCACAACACGAGTTACAAACCGCTTATGGGCTACCACCAGGGAAGGTATTTCCCAGTATTTCAGCTACACTTGCTTCCAGACTAGATGATCAGGATACAGAGAAATGTTAACCCTTATTTTATATATTTAATTTGAAGAACATGTTAACTTCTACTTCCTGTAGTTCTGGAGTATAAATTCAAACCTTTAAAGCCCACAGGTGTAGAGGCCCTGTGAATTCCAGCAAGTTTTGCTGCTCTATGATCCTTTAGGACTATGGACCAAGAGGTTTCCAAACACACACAAACCATTTCTTGCTTTTAATTCTTTGAGACTAAGGAGCACTATTGTTTTACTGCCCACAAAGGCGGTATCACCCCAAGTCTTTCACTGCTCCTGGTGTCTCCCGCCACAACAAATCCTGATGGATGACCAAAAGCTCAGCAAATTCGTGTAAACATCACAAGCCCCAGCTCTGGCTTCTGGAGCTGCCACTGAGCGACTACAGCTGACGTACGGAGAAAAGCGGAGTGGGAGCACATGGGTGCCAGAGTACGCTCTGGAATGGGTTTATTCAACCCATTGCCTCCCACTCATGAATTTGCAAAGACTTGCCTTAAAAAAAAAAAAGAGTAGGAGAAGGTGATGGCATCATTTCCATGTAATTCTTCCAGTTTACTATTTTGGTAGCGCCTTAATGTCTTCCACTGCGGAGGAAGCAAACAGCACCGCAGCCAGGCTGTGGATGGGGCGAGATTAAAAGCCCCAGTAGAGTTTTGGTTATTTCGAATGTAAAGGTCCTGCAGGTTCTTCCAGGTAGAGTCCAGGTCCCCGGTAATCACCAACTTCTTCCTCGTGCCAAACCTACAGTCAACATCCGGTGCCTCCCAGCATCGCTTCTGGTAGGATGAGGACTCAATGAATGAAAGAGATGGCTATTTAAAAAAAAAAGCCATATCAGACTTCTGTGTCCCAACCACAAATAACACGTGGTCACCTTCCCTGCTCATCCACAGAGCAGAGTCCACAAAGCCTATTTCAGCCCCCTTCCCTCCAGACATTACACACCACTGCTCTTCCAGACCCCCAGCCTCTGTTTTCCCCCTTCTATCATACATGACACCAACCCTGTAAGAGGTTCCCACCCCACTACACTTCATTTTGACCCACCAGAGAGTTACCAGATCCAGCTCCTCCAAACAGGAAAACTGGTGGGGTTCTCCACACCACAAGCAACCCTGAGCAGCAGCATTTCATACCACCCCACACCACCTCTCAGGACACACTGGGTATAGTTTCAATTCTGGTCACAGACCAATATGACAACTCACTAGTGTGGGTCCTGAAGAGAATATACTATGGTGGTTCAAGAGGAACGCAAAACTGCGCTTTGCTATAGGAAGAAACGATGTCTGAGCAAAAGCAGAGGAGTTTAGTGACTGACCAATACCTACCAAAACCCCTTGGTTTAGCCCAAGAACGCAGGTTGATTAGAAGCAGGTAAGAAATCTCCCTTGCACAAGATTTTAGAGACACCAAGAAAGACTTCAGACACCCAGAAGGGCTTAGCTGTACACCAGCTCTAGGAGATAAAGTAACAGCAACTTGGATTATTATTTTACCTGGAAATAGGGCAGTAAAACATGCGTTTCAGAGCTTCCTCCAAAGATGCTGTAACCCATCGCCACCTGCCCAAGAAGGAGGAGCTCAGAAAGGATTGATTTCAGTAGCAATATAAGCTCGTGGAACCGCTGACTGCTCGGTGACAGGAGCACAACTGCTTGCACAGGTACAAGCGAACCAGACAGAGGAGCTGACCCAGGTTAAGGGGGGTCACTGGTTTGTTATAACCCAGACTGGGATCACCACATGGCCAGACAGCCAAGTTGGCACAACTCAGAAAGCAGGAACTTGCTTCCAAGAAATGTGTTTGTGAAATCAGTCTGCTGTGAGCCACGTGCCAGGCACGTCTAAGCTGGGTCTTCCCCGCGTCAACAGACCCTCCAAATCATCTGGTCCCAAAACCTTTATGGCACAGGGAGGTAAAATTCCCAGTCAGAGGTCCCATACTTGAGCATCCCACCAGCAACTTTAGCTTTCATCTTGGAAAGTGAAATCCAGAAATGTTTGTTTCTCATCAAGAAGACAGATGTACCAGTTTGTCTTCTTTCTTCCCAAAGCGATCTGGATTTGCAAGATCCTGAGGGATGTGGCTGCTCAGGAGCTCAGTCCAGCTCTTAGAAAGGAGCAGGACCAAGCTGTGTTTATATCATCATTACAGTGTCCAGGGGCTATATTCAGCTGGGCTACCAAACAGGAGATTTTTGATAGTAAACTGTGGGAATACTGCCAAGCTCTACCAAGATGTGTCCTCAATGTAAGCAATTCATGAGGCCAGCAAGACAGAAATACACTGGTTTAGTCTTTTATTAGTCGATGTTGGAAAGACAAGAAGTGGTATGTGTCAGGTCAGCTACCCATCAAGTTAGTAAAAGGAAAACAACCTAAAGCACCACACTTGGGCTTCGGGGGAACTCTTTCTTCAGTGACTCAGCTTTGGAACAAACTCTGGATTTCTGGGAAAGTACAGGTCTGCTGGTGTGAGCTACAGAAACTGCCCTGTTTGCAGGCAGAAACAGAGAGTAAAGGAATAAAAGTCGAAACAGGAACGTTACCATTACTTTACAACTGCTTTTTCCTTCAAATCATTTTACAGGAGTCTAAGGTGTCTCAAAAAGAAGCTTTCCCTCTTTTTCCTTCACTCAAATACGTAGCCATACATCACACACTCACTCTTCCACCATAGCCAGCTTTGTTCTGTATTGTCAGGTTGTGGTCCAGAGCCAGATTTATCCATAGGGCTGTACCCACTTAATGGGCTGCCAGAAACTGGCACCGCTGCTCCCCAACTTCGCTTTTGCTGCTTTAGGAACATTCCAAGGCGTCAGCGTGTCGACAGGCCCCAGCTGGGCAGTGGATGTTATCAGCAGATCAGTGGAGGTGTCAGAAGCTGTATTTCACAGGAGTCGTGCAGCCACACAGAACACTTTGGAGAACTTGCTTTTTGATGGCTCTTTTCCAGAAAATCTCCCTCTCAGCACAAGACGCGACAGCGTTCTGCACGTCCTTCTCCAAAAGGCCAAGCCACCCCTTCATTCCTGAAGATGTTGTCGTGCTTCGCTCATGAAGATCTGCTCTAACAACAGCATCTGACCAGAAGTCTATTCCACTTCAAAAACAAAACAAACCAAAAACCCACACACACCTCTAAAGTCCTTCCTAGGAAAGTAACCTATAGGATTCTGAGAGGTCAGAAGACTTCTTTTTTTTTTTCCCCCCTAGGGTAACTTGGAGAAAGGACGATGCCATGGCATTACTCACAGTGTGCAGAAGAAATCAGGAAGACTCTGACAGGGGAAGAGTATTTTTACAACACCAAACATCACTGCGATACCGGGAAGAGTAAATTCCCAGTAACTTGTGTTCTTTTTCCACAGACAATTTCCAGGGCAGGCCTGTCTGTAGACTCAAAACACGTTCCAAGAAAACAACTAATTGATTTTCTGGATTAAATTTTATGTCTGCAAAGGTATCTCAAATTGTCCTTTTCTTCCTCTCACAGGTCCTTCCAGATGCTGACTAGGGACAGGCTGTTCTCTCCTTAGACAAGGTGCAATCAGAAGATCAGACCCCAAGGATGTTCAGCAAAAATGTGTCTCCCAAATGCTGGTTAAGTCTCAAATTGTTGGGTGACCTGTCTCCCACCTGCTTTTGTTACTGGGCACTAACAGCGTGATCTATTCTATCGCAGCCTGCCCAAACACAAAGACGGGTAAGTTGTTTATCACAGAAGAAAAGATATAATCCAGCCGAATTGTACATCACCAAGACAACTGCTGTTGAATTGATTCCTCAAAATCAGTCGTTTCCAGGATAACCCCTGACTGTGAACAGCTTTACCCTGAAGTGCTGCCAGCACAAACACCCGGCAGTTATTGCAGTGCTTGATTACACAGCCTTCTCCTCTTCTGACAAGAAGGAGAGCAAAAGGACAGGTTGCCTCCTGCAGCAAAAGCTGGAGCTCTCAGACTTGCAGGTACTTGGGGGCAAATACTCACGATGCAAAAAATCTTCCAAGCAACGTGTCTGTGCAGCCTGGGTCCTGAACCCTGACTTCTGCTTCAAAACGTTGTAATTAACATTTTCCAACAACCACACAGACAGGGAGAAGAAAATGGTAAGGCACAGTAACTTCTTCCATGAGCACAATCAAGTAGCACCCCCAAAAAAAAAAAAATAAATACTCAGGAAGTTGAAGATCTGTCATGAAAAATAAACAAAAGCCATCCCAATTAAAAGCTTCTCTCATGGCAGCGCCCAGGTTGGCTCAGATGTGTTTTGATACAGGGTCACTGGTGGCATGCAACAGTTAACCCTTTCAGAGGCAGCCTGACTGGGCAGAAACGGGCTTCGCTGAGGAATTTTTAGCCAGTGGAATTTTGTAAGAGCTTCAGACAATTTTTATGGGGGGGGGGTGTGGGGGGTGGAAATCCTTAACTTTATTCCATCTTTCTCCTCCAGGCCTCAGTTCGGTGAGCACACAAGGTATTTCTCTTCACTTCTCTGTCCCTTATCGCTTCTGATTTTGTCCTCAAAGCAGTACCCACTGCTATAAACCATTTCCTCTCTGGCACTTGGACACGGAGGCAATTTTACCCACTCACCCAAGCAGCACCACACTCTACAGCCCTTTAGGAAAGAAAAAAATCACCCCCCTTGGCCTGACTTCATCTCCCCATCACCGCACAAAGGCCTTCAACTTGTTTGCCATCACACATACCTGGCTAAATGGTCAGGTACACAATTCCACACCACGTCAGAGCAGTCAGTCAGCACACAGCCCAGATTTAACGAGCACCCCCATTTAAGCAGCCCAGGCTCCACAACTGGATCCCAGTTCTTACCTTCCCGACGGCAGAGCGTGCCCATGTCTCATCTCTGCATCATGCGGCGGGAAGATGGGTGTCTGGACAAATTGCAATGCCAAACAGGAAGAGCTTAACCCTTTAAAGTATTTACTGGGAAAATATGATTTGGACACGTAGGATGTCAATCATTTACCCCGGTGATACCTACGCTTTGGACTACAACCCTCAATGAAGTAAAAAAAAAAACCCACACCAACCCCCTCCCCCCCCGATTAATTCAGCCATCTTAACACTTTCAAACTAGATAGGCTCAAGAAATCACTGCCAACACAGCAAAAGCCCCAGAGCAGATGTGGTTAGAGCTTATCTCACTTCTCTGCACCGAAGCAGCTATACCTGCAAAAGCACTTCTTTTTTTTTTCCTGTATTTTCTGCTGGCAGGAGCTGCATCTGCACTAGGAAAAATCTGCCAGCATCCTTTTCCCAACGAGTCTCTTCTAGCTCAGACCATTTTTTAATGATGACTTTGCAGTTTATTTGCCATACTCTGCTCACTTCACCTTGCTTAGCTTTATAGCCAACAAAACAGAGCCCTGGCAAGATCCTGGTTTATGAGCCGCGATTTCCACTACAAGAAGTAATTTTGCCTGTTTACACCCCAAACTTTTTCCTCCAGGGGCTCCACAATAATCAACTTCGAAGAAAGGATATTCTGGAGGCAGGAAGAGTTCAGCAATTCTCTTGATCGTTATCATTGCCATCCTTTATCAAGATGCACTTGAAATTGTAACTGCAGGCTCTTAACTGATGCATGTTTTTTTTAACCAACTACCTGGACTCCCTCAAATTAAGAGAAAATACTCTCTTGCGATTCAATAACAAAACACAAATCATACAGCAGTGGAAAGAATAGGAAACTTCCCACTTTTCTATCATTTTCTTATTTAAGGGGTTTAAAGACTCACCTCTACGCAAACCTGCACTCATTTAATCAGAATTGTTTCCAAAGCAGTTGAGCTAAAGCAGCAAGTCTGTGCAGCAGAGCCCCTGAAGCACCTGGAACATCTCCCTTTCCATGGGGAATAGGAAATAAACCTATTTTTGTATGGACTGTGCACTAGCTGACAAGGATATCCCTTGTCCCTTTCCTGTTTAAATATTAATCATCAGACACCAGGCTTCTGCAAGGAGAAAAAAAAAAAACCAAACTACCTCATCAGTCCTGCTTTATAACTGATGTGAAAGCTGGCAATGGGAAAAGTTATGCTAATGACTGGCAGATAATTAAGTACACTTAGAGACACCCAGCCTCATCCAAATGGCAGCGCCGCCTGCAGACAGACCCTGGCAAGCAACAGCAGGACAGCGGTCGGGGGAATTACACCAGGGTATGCGGCAATGACAGAGACCCCAAACATCTCCAAGCTCCCTCCCCTCCAGAGAGTTGCAGGATCAGCCACCCCAGTCATCCCTGAAGATGGCTCCAAGCCTGGGGCCCTCTGGTGCCCTCCCAGAAGTTCTCATCCCAGCAAAAAAGTAAGCTTCAGCTATGCAAAGTTCGTTCCCAAACAGTAACCACCGATGTGGATCAACAATGCAAAGAAGACAACAGATTCAGAAATTAAGAAAATCAGCCCAGAAGCAAGCATTTTACCAGGTTCTCAAGCACGGTACCAGTTTCCATACAATTTCTGAACCCATTTCCACTACTTCAGTACAGAATTCCCCACTGAAGGCAAAGTAACTCACATTTCTAAACCACAATAGTCCAACACCTGTATCACACTATACTTGATCTGTGCTGTCATACAGAACTACGCTTGCATTTACTATCAACCATCATCACCCAACATAAGAATACAGCAGAGTACACTTCCAAGTATTAATTTCAGCTCTTCCGGGCATACAAATAGGAAAGTTATAAACACACTTTTCTTACCACATAAAATAAGTAAAGGATGATTACGGAACATGCTAATGCATATATAAAATATGTATAACTCTAAGAATACCACCTCAATTTGCTTGGATTGCCTTTCAGTCATCACAGAAGGTTACCAAAACAAAGATGTCAGATCTCCATAGTACTTAGAAATTGTTACTTTATTTTCCTGTGGGGGGGGGGCTTTTACCCAAAAGAGCTTCCACTTCACAAGAACCGCATCTTTTGGCTTCACATAGTCACAGAAACCCTAATTCTTTCTTCACTTTAAGACAAGGACTTGTCATAGGTCCAGGCTTCCTAGACCCTGTCAGAGCTCCAGAAGAGAAAGGAAGATGCTAACAAAGCGTTGGGGTGTTCTCCTTCCTATCTTTTTAATTAAGATTGCTGTTCAGCTGCAAAGCTGTGTCATCTCTGAGCACCTCCTCTGGAGTCCAACCTTGCCAGGCTTTGGGAGGCTTCTCCTTTGGCTACCCCCAGGAGACACAGCTCTCCCACACCTCCACCTCTGCCCCCTCTTCCCAGAAGAGATCCTTAACTCCTCTTCTTTCCAGACCATTCCTACCACCTCTCAATTTCTCAGATCTCTGAGCCTGACTGGAGTGGAGATTATTAGGAGTTAATTTATTCTGAAGTTATTCTTCCCACACAGGAAAGCTCATCACAGGGGAGACTGTTTACTTATGTGAATTCTCCTGTTTTCCCCCTAATCCCTCTCTGCATTTCTATCTGCCAGACAAAGGAATGCTAATTGCGTTTGTATTTTATTACACAAGAACACTCTCAAGCCAGAGCTATCAGCTGCAGAGGGAATCAGAAAAAAACTATCTGGAGCTCTTTCTAAAGTGAAAATATGCACCTATAATTACAAGTGTGCCCAAAATGGGCTGCAAAAACATCGTGTAGATACACACGGATGTCTTTTGCTGACAGTAGGGAGTTGAGTAATTCCACCACCGTCCCTTCTGGCAAGCAGAGCAAGGCAAGGATCAACCAGTGGCTGACCAGTACGAGCAGAGAGGAGGCCCCTTTAATCAGAGTTCACTGATCCCGTTCATTATTTGTCCCTGCAAACAGCTGCCCCTATTGCAGGATACGGGTGCAGATGTGTGTACACCCCCACATCTCACAAAAGCAGTGTTTGGGATGAGTGTTACACACCAAAAGCTGGAGTTTGTTTCAAGCCAAGCAGCAGCAGGAGCCTACTGACAACAGCCTGTTCTGCCTTTACTCAGAAAACCAAAGAAAAACCCTAAAAGGAAGTTACCCCGAGTGAAGTACTTCACTACACAGTAACTATTGCGCCGGTTTCCACAGGCACACATCAAAGCAGCACCAGAATGGTGAAATCAAGTGCGTCCCGCTGTGATTTTTATATAATGGACTTGTTCAAATACCAGCTACTTCCTCTGTGGTTCTGCAGAAGTTTTGCTAAAGTAAACAGGTGAAATGCAGCTTCGTACGCTCCCAGGGCTCACTCACCACACTCCTCTGGAGGCTGGCCCAGCTCTCTAACGCCAGGCAGAAAGTAGAAACCTTCACAACCACTTCACATTTTCATTTCTTTTATCTTGGAAGAAAGTCTCTTCATGCTTTCGCTTTAAGAACAGAAAGACGCAAGTTTTAAAAAAAAAATTATCTTTGAAGTAACACCCAAAGTCAGTTATTTTGCCTGTTAACTGTTTTCAAGTGCCATTACACTCATTCTTCTGGTTCTACATTTTTAGTGTGCATTCTCCACTTCAAGAGGACTTTAACTGCACCCAAGCAGAATCCTTCTGAGCAGAAACTCCTATTTATCCACTGGAAAATGGAGTTCTCTCTCATCTGCTGAAATAACACACAAAACATTACTCCATCAAGCACAGGCAATTTTTCTGCAGGGCTGTAAAGGCAATAAGCAAATATCCAAGCTTTTTGTTTTCAACATTAGGGATTACTTCCCTCCAGCTCTAAAATTCCTCAAATCACAAAACGATCAAAGCTTGATCATCTGTGAATTAACATGCACCCTTCCCCACGTGTAAAGGCATGTTCAGGGTGCCCCAGGATGCAGAGGGTGCCTCAGACCAGGAAATCAGGCAAAGAAATCGGGGTCAGTCATAAGAAAAACCTTTTCTCTTTCACACCTTTATGTTTCAGCCACTAGTACTTTCACAGAAGACCTGTTTTTTGGAGTAGATTGGCAAGACAGGATCCTTGCACTGCTCTCATCCCTGGAAACGAAAGGTGGCACACGGTGCTCTGGAATGTAAAACTTTTAACTGAGGAAGATACAAAGCCACAAATACTTTTAAAAACACTGGAAGGTCAAGAACTTGGGGTGAGATCTCAGGAAGAACTTCTTTGCCATGAGGATGGTAAGACCCCAGCTGAGGCTGTCCCCTCCCTGGAGGGGTTCAAGGCCAGGTTGGACAGGGCTTCGAGCAACTTGTTCTGGTGGCAGGTGGCCCTGATCAGGGCAGGGAGGGTGGAACTGTGTAGTCTTTAACCCAAACCATGCTACGATTCCATGATTCTCTAACATGCAGAGAAGCAGGCAGCTGAGCTACAATGGGAAGAAATAAATTAATTTTGAGAAGTATTTCTACAGCTTATTAGCTTCTTCCTTGTTCCAAGTGACTTTGATACTGTTGAAAGTTGGGATCTGAAACGATTCCTGACATTTGTCGAAAGTTCTCGGTCTCTAAAACAGGCAAGAGCCGTGACACAGCCAGTTGTGTTTGAGTGTTACAGACACAGAGTGGTTCAAACCCACCCCACAATGAACTACTCTGAATACCAAAAATAATTACTCAGCACTGCTACGCCATCTAAACAAGGGACATCTTTTGAAAGAGTGTCTGTAGTTATACGGACATTTGAAATTCTATAAAGGCACCCATTTGTGAAGTACAAACACTTCCAACCTAAGTGTCATGTGTGAAACCCCACTACAGAGGAAGCCTCCTACAGCAGTTTCCAAAGCAATCATTTAAACAGTATTTCCATCACAGCTCAAGATCAAAAGCCAAGGAATCAGATGCGGGTCAGACAAACTCAACATTTTTAACCTTCCCAACAGCAAACACCTGGGATGGTGAAGCAGAATTTTCATTATCAAATTAAAAAATGGAGGGTTTTTTTTCCCCCCTCCAGCTCACATAGAGTTGGTCACTTCGTGGTTGTGCTGGAGCCTCCTGCACCGATAACCCTGCCCGAGCTCAGCAAAGCACTCTCAAACACACAGACATCTGTATTCCAGGCCACACTTAAATGCACCATTTGGCATCACCGAGAAGCTACAAGCCCTCCATGTGCGTTTCACAATAAACAAGGCTACAATTTTCTTCCAGTTGCTGATGCTCCTGAATGACTTCAGGAAATTCAGCAGCATTATATGCCTGTACATACAGACAAAAGCCTCCAAAAGCTCTTTACAGCTGCCAGTAACCCAGCCTAGCCAGCCACAAACAAGAGAAAGCATCACTTGCAATATTTTTAGCTCCCTCTACCTCCAAAAGTAACACAAGTCCAAAGGACGGGAAGCACAACCCTGGACAGGGAATTTGCAGAGTGAACCACAGAGAGAGGACTTTCAGCCTTCACAGTTACTTCCCATGGGAAGTGATAAATTTGGGGTTCTCTTCCCAGTTACCAGCAGTTCAAAATGGTCTTTCCTAAGCGGAGGGACGAGCAGCTACACTCTCAAGAAAGAGAAGGCTCCTACAAATTATTTCTGTATGAAAACCTTGATTATTATACACAGTATTATAACACCAGCACAGTTTGGAGTTTAACGATCGCTTCCTTGATCAGCTCCGTTACCTCTGACTCCGGACAGCATAAACTACCTTCTTGTTTATCACATTCATGGAGTAAAGAGGAAGAGAAATCATTTTCAAAATTGAAAACAATTCAGCAGGTGCAAAGGACACTTGGGGAAGTACTTTACAGGGAGATACTTTTACTTAGGAGTGAACAGCATCACTTTGAACAAATTTTAAAATCCCTCCAGGTCTCAGTTTTACTCACAAGAAGCGGAGACTGTCAAACTGAAATTCCACGTGCCGTGCTCCTAAATTTAATGTTGCTCACCAGACAGCGCTGAACAAGAAGTAGAAAATATTCCTGGGCTTCTGCATCGTATCACAGGAACACAAAGAGCAGCAGAGGTTTGGGTCTTATTTCCTATTATGAACTTTTAAGTCATGCAAGGCTAAAACTAAGGAGTCAGACCTGGAAGTAAGTATAAAAGTGTAAGCCATAGTTTCATTTTTAATGATGCCTTGTAACACCCAGACACAGCTATTGTTTCACATCAAGGACCCCAAACACTGCAGTCTCATTTACGACTTCTCCGGGGCACACCAGCTATCAACTTATAGCACAAATAACACGTCTGTTTTGCATGGCAAGTACAGTCCTGCTCAATGAATTAAACCCACAGGGAATAGCAGTAACTGTATTTACTGCTTGTTTCTCACTTTCTGAAACAAATGCTTAAGAGAAGCTGAAAAGAATAAAAGAGTGTTTTCAGTTTCACTTCAAATATTTCCCCAAAACACACCAGTCCCCACCTGCATCCACAAGGCCCCTGGGAGAATGCCGTTGCCTTGTTGTGATTTTTGCAAAATTAGGTTGAAACAAAAGAAACCAGCATCAATTTGTTGGGTTTTTTTGTCCCACTCATGGCCAGCCAGAAGATTCACATCTGGCCTAAGAGAAATCCAAAGCACTCAGCAAACGGGTCATTTAAGTACAAAGTTTAAATCATCCTGGAGATTTAACAGATAGAACAAGACTCTTTTACCTGGTAACGCTGAAATACATAATAATTCTAAAATAAATAAATAAAGAGGTCTATTATATTCAGAATTACATGTCTCAGCAGCCAGGGAACAGATACCATGTCATTTCCAAAAGCCTCACAGCAATCGCTTGTACAGGATTTCAGGAACGTTTTGTCACAGCGAAGTTTACTCCATTCCTCGGAAATATTAAACGCATTCCTCCTATAATGAAACACCTTATAAACGCCACATGACAGAAACACGGAGTTTAACAAAGCATTCCCTCCCAGCATCATAACATTTAGGGCCCCACCAAGGATTGCATTATCAAATAAGTAGCCACACAGTAAGCTGGAGGCTGGCAAACCCGCCTTGTGCCGGCAGCGCAAGGGGACCCAAATGCAAGAAGCATCAGCCCGAAGCGCTGCCGCCCACGGACTCCCACCTAATGCTCATCATGCAGCTTTGAGTACTCTGAGTCTTCAAGATGTCATTTCTAACATTAAATACAGTTTTAAGCACGACCTCATATGACAGCAGCAGTTCCCGATGCTCGCTGGCAAATCCTTCCGGTTTCAGACAACATATTTGGGGTGTACTGCCCGTAGCACTGAGTTACAGCACACATCGCCTAAATTACGGCTGGAAATGGGTACGTTTTGTCCAAAAGCCACTGTTTAATAAGACCCCTTTTGCCAAGCAACAACGGGTTGGTTCGCTCTTGCCAGAACAGAGCGCTATTTAACGGCGGGGCTGCAGCGTTCTGGGGGAACATCTGCACCGCTTCAGCTCCTCCAGCCTCTCCAAAACACTGCTCCTCAACAGATCTAACAAATATGGCATTGCAATTTAGGGGTGGCCTGGAGTTTCGGCTTCTTTTGAGGGCAAAGCTCTTACCCAGTTATCTCACTTCCACACAAGTCATCCATCTTTGTCATTTAAATGAGAAACCAACATTTAGTAGGAAGGCTCTGATGTTACACCGACATTTCAAATACTAAAATTTCTAAAATTCTACAATTCTTAACCTGTTCTGCTCTGAAGAACCATACTTTAAAGGCTACAGCAAAGAGAAAAGGTATTTTTGAGCTAGATTAACTTTTATCGGGTCCAGTGATGCCACCTCATCCCAAGAGAAAGCCCAGGTTTGAAGCTCAACACACTCAAAACCTTCACCTCCAGGATCCCGCTTCCTGCTGCGCAGGGGGGGAAGGAAAATAAAAAGAGAAGGCTCAACTCCCTTTTTGTGCACTTTTTAAAAACATCAACTGCCTCAGAGCTCCCATCTCAGCATGTTCAACACCTCACCATTACAAAGTCCAGAAAGAATGAGCGTGGGCAGTGATGTCACAATGATGTCATTGGAATGCTCCAGGAAAAAGGTGACCAAAAAGGCAAAGTGAAACCAGAAATACTCAGAAATATTCAAATGGCAACAACTTGCACCAAGGGGGACGTTGGGCCCGGCAAGACTTGAGAGACCCAGATCATCTATCACCTGTGCTGGTCAGAGTAGAAAGAAAAGAATAACACCACACTAAAGACATTCGTCAAGTTGATTTTCAAAAGATCTACAGCAAAGCTGGAAATAGCTATCCCATCTAAAACCAAAAACGATTTAACGACTGGACTAAAGTTCAGAGATGAAGAATACGGGGAAAACGCCTCCCAGAGGAGAAAGTCTTTTCGTTCCCCACCACCTCAGTGGCCAGATTTTTAGTTATTCGGCAAGTTTTTCTGCCAGCAGTTGGAAAACCAACAGAAATCCCCATTTAACAACTAAAACTCAAAATAACACATCAAATGATTCTTTGTGTAATCGCAGTGAAACGATGGAAGCGATGCTCTGGTCTGAGGTAGGGTTTAGAAGTCCCAGCAAAGGTTAAGGGACTATCTTTGCATTCAGGGAGGAAGGGGAATTCTTGTTGCGCAGCACAGAGTCAGACCACATTATGAGCAAATGTGCTAAACACCTTGCAAAAAATCAACATTAAACACCCAAAATCCCGCTTATGCTCAGACAAGAAAGAGTAAATGCAAAATATCCTGACTACTGGAGTCATTCTGAAAACTCCTGAGTTCACTGCACATTTCAGTGGTCTTAGAAGACCAAGTAATGAAAAAAATTTAAAAAAAAAAAAGCAAGAGTTTGGTGCCAAGCAGCCGTCGTCTTAAGTGCCCATTACAGGCCACAGTCCGAATTACAGCCTCTCTAACCAGTAAATTCACCCCAACTCAGCTACTACTTCTGCAAAGTCTCCATCAGATCAAATCCCTGTCCTGAGAAATTCACGGTTTTTGTATACAGCTGGTAGTTGGAAACAAATTAAATTTATTCTCCCACCCATGTATGTAGTCAGCCCCTTCAACCAGCATCACTATTAGCTAATAAACTCTTCAAACACAGTGTTTTAATAGGGACAAAGGCCATTTAATACGGAGAGTTATACCTGCCACGGCTCAGATATCCCCTTGCAGACACTTTGTGGCTCACTGATATCTTTTCCTTCCCCTGCTGCTGTAAAGATGAACAAGGAAAAAAAACCCCAAAATCTTATTTTTACCTTGTTTCTGATGAGAAAACAGTAACTTTACCGATTAGAGGGTGCAAGACCTACAGCTGAAGCTTTCAGGTAAGAGGTACCCACTGCATTACCTCCCTTGCTTGAACAAGTTCCCAAGCACTAAAGAAATGTAACCACAGCCACCATCCTCCGATACCAAGAGCCCAATGTAGACACACGGAAAACCAAAGCCACCCAGTACTCGGCTGGAACAAGTGAATCACAGCGCTGCAACCAAGGATCCGCAGCAGGATCCTGAGCCAATGTGACTCCAGAAAAGGTTTAGTGAACCAGAAAAGCAGCAGCAGCAATCCTGGTTGGGTGCCAAAAGCAAGGAAATAAACAGAACAGAGCCCTGGAAGATTTCACCACCAGCAACAGAAGCTGGGATGAGCAAATACTGAGGCATCAACTGAATTGGGCTCACTTACCTCTGAACAGACTGGAAGTCTAATGGCAGTAAGCTGGCATTTAAAAGCAACTCAGGGCAACTGAACGTTTTTCTACTCTGTTCTGACACATTCCAGGGCTTAAGCTGATTTTAGGTCCTGAATTTACCCAGGACATTCTGAACAAACTGGCTTTCTACACTCTGCTCTGTTAAACCAGGAGCAACTGCTGCAAACCTAACACAAGGAACGAAAGCACAACAGGCAGCCACAGCGGTTCCGTGTAGGTGGTTTGTGAGGCTTCTGCAGAGCCCAATGCAGCCAAGTCCACCACAGGGTCAGGTCTCCCACCACCACCCCAGGGACAGGAGCAGAAGAGGGGTCTGTTGACCTATATCAACTTCTTTCCACTATTTCTGCAACTCGGAGGTCAAGCACACAAGTGGTACAGCTCAAGGGCAGCAAAAAAGGATGGGGGGAACCCACACACACCAGAAACCAGGACTTTGTCTAAGAAATCAGTTCATGAAGAACATGTAGGTGAGTCTGCCTTTTCACCAGGTCAGGAAAATGCACGAGCAGAAATGCTCACTACCCCTCACTGGCAGGCACTTTTCCACCACTTTTTGTACTTATGCAAAGACAGGACAAACGGCAGAAGCTGTTTAATACAATCAGGACAGATCACTTTTTTCACGGTTTAAGTCATTAAATGCAGACTCATCACTCTAACCGCTATTTCAAAGAGTAAAAACTTGAAGTTACCAATTTCTTGTGTGCCTATTTGCCATTTGTTTCCTTCCCTATATTAGGATCAATAACTGGTGGCAAAGAAACATCTGTACTTAACCATGAGATCTTCTTTAACTGCAGGGTAATCAGCTCATCTAGACAAGACTCTTTTATTCAGCTTTACATACACAGCACTATTATTAAAGTCATAAACTTTAATTTGACTCAAGAAGTGCCATTTACTAATTCAGTAAGCAAATACTTTTACAGCTGTTTGCATCAAGCTCCCTATAAACTACGGTGGATTTATAGCATGTAAAGCAACATTTTAAAGCTGCTCTTATGGCCACTGTAGAGCACTGAATAGTTGGGCAAATGCATTCACTGAAGTATCTCCTATTTAAACAGATTTACCAATGCCAGAAGTACACACAACCAGCAAAACAACTGCTTTCTGGGCACCGTATGCCCTTTAATATTTCATATCCATAGATTTCACTATTCTTCTTCGCATACTGGAAAAGGAGAAGTGTTGTCTATTTACTTGCTGTAACTCTGGATAACATGAAGTAAATGGGAACAAAAGAAAACCCACACACTCTGGTCACCTGCAGAAAAAGTGAACGGCATCAGAAACTTTACAGTAAGCTGGAGCAAAACCTTGCCATAAACATTTAGAAAGGGATGTGAAATAGTTTCAGTGGCTTCGTATTTTCCAAAAGCTCAAGGCCAACAGATAAGACTTAGAGATACTTTCATCTGAAAACGGTAAATGTTGTTTTGAACTCTATCTCAATTTTTAAGCAGCGTGCTTAAAAACTGGGGGTAAAAAAGTTATTGATTCGAAGCGATTGCTCAAATCCTTCCTGGTCTGTGCCGGAAACCAAGGCGAGGTTTAACCCCATGAGGAGGGGAGTGTTTGTATGTGGCGGGAGGGGGAAGGGAGAAGGCAGCAAAGCCAGAGTGGTGCCTGGCTACCTCCCCTCGAATTCCAGAGCTCTCCATGAACCCACCGGCTTACCCGAGGAACTGTGGGGACTCAAACACACACACACACCGCCCACCCCCAGCCAGATTGAGGACCGAGGGCGAGAGAGGCAACACACAGATTCCCTGGAAACCGCACAAAGAACGACGAGCCCTTTTTAAAGGCCAGGGCCTCATTCCCGACGTTTCCACAGAAGGAAGCAAGATCCCGGCCTGCCCCGAGCGGCCTCCCCGGGGGAAAAGGGTGCCGAGGACCCTCCCTTCTTCCCCCGGGGAGGGGGTCAGGGAGCAGGGGCTCCCTCGCAGTGTGTGTGTGTAAGGAGGGGGGTTAGGCCGCGGGAGGGCCGAGCCCGGCGCCCCTCAGGCGAGGCCGGTTGGCGGCGCAGGCCTCCACCCCCTCTCTCTCCGTGTCCCCCGTTCCTCCCCAACGTCCCGGTACCGGAGGAGGGGGGCAGGGTCCTCACCTGGATGACCTCGTTGACCTCACGGATACACTCCACCATGTGCTGCAGGATCTGTTCGGCCGTCAGCACCTCGTAGCGATAATCCTCCTCCTGCTCAGGGCCGCCGCCGCCGCCGGGGCCCGGCCCGCCACCCAGGCCGCCTCCACCGCCGCCGCCACCGGGGCCCAGCCCTCCCGTTTCACCGCCTAACAGCCCGTCGCGCTCCCCGCCNCGCGCCGCGCACGCACGGCACGTCACGCCGCGCCGCGTGACGCGCGGGGCGCCGCGCCTGCGCGGCCGCCGCCGCCATCTCCCCTTCGCCGCGCCGGCAGCCATCTTGAGTGCGCGACGCCCCTTCAGCCTCCCGCCGCCATCTTGAGTGTGGCGCGGCGCCATCTTGAGTGTGACAGGAGGAGGACGAGGAGGGGAGGGGGACGTTTACCGGCTTCTCCCCGCTACCGAACCAGGTCTGGGCGCCGTGGGGTGGCCGGGGTGTGTGATGGAGGTGGGTGCACAGAGCCTTCCTGAGGGGCCTGACACCCCAGCACGGAGGGAAGGCCCTCAGTGTCTGTCTCCACATAAAGCGTGATGCAGAGCTTCTGAGGAGCAACAAATTGTGAGGGAAACATGAGGGAAAATAGGTTGTTCTGCCTCAAAAGCAGACTATCATTGCATCGAGACCCTCCAGGCAGAAGTTCATGTGAAACCATGGGATAAACACGTGCCTGCCATTGCTGAGGCAACCCAACCATGCCAGGTGGCGTCTCTGAACTCCAGCTATGCCTTATCAGTAAATACACAATTTTTCGCAGTGGTGTCAGGCTTGATTCTCTTTCTTCTCTGTTAATTTGGCATTTTGTAGGGGGAAAGAATACACATCAGCAGATCATGGACAGACCTCCTGAGCCTGCCATCAGTGACCCTTGGGGACAGCACCATTTCCAGGTAGCCTCACCCCTCTAGGTCCCCTCAATTGGACACTGAGCTGCTGGCGAAGGGCAGGACGGACATCGGGGTGCTGCAGGGGTTGATAACCCTTTGCTTCAGCTTTCCCTGCCATCACAACGGCCGTGCCAGAGCAGCTCTGCTTCCAGCATCAGCCGTGCTTGGCCTTGTACGGAGGAAGTAAGCGGGGCTTTATTGTTTGCAGCCGTTTGGGGAGCGCAAAGGACTGCGGTTGGCTTGGAAACAAGGCTGCAGCCTGGCCCAGAGGAGAGCCAGCTGATACCAAGCCCTCTGCTGCTATTCACCGCAGAGCCGAGAAGCCAGAACAACCCTGGGAGGGCTCCAGGGCCACCTTCTCCACCGCCAGTAATCCTCCACTTCCTCATGCCCCAGGGAATTGTTTCTTACCCGGGGTGAAGCAGGGACATTGTGATGTGGTGACATTATTCCCCTGCTCCTCCCCGGATGAAGATGCCCCTGCACCCAGAGGAGCCGGAGGAGACTCAACCTGGTGGTATGCAACGTAGGTGTGACAAGTTTCGTCAGCTCTTTGTGTTTGGCACAGCGGGATCCTGCTTCCTGCTCATGTTTCAATACAAATACCTTGTGAAACAGGCAGAAAATTAGAAGCCGCCTCCAAAAGGGTGTTTTCTGCTGGAGCACAGAGAGTGTAATGACGGCCGCAGCAACGGGTGTTTAAGCTCAGGGTGACGCAGGCAGGTGCCCTTGGGGATCCAAGCAGATTAAAGTGTCAGATGCCTCTGGAAACCTCACGGGGTACCAGTCTGCATCTTCAGACACACAGGAAGCTCTGAAGATCGGTTCTGGGTGTTTCATTGCATTACAGCCGCTTACAGCGAGCTCACTACAGTCCCTAATGCCTGCTGTCCCCCCCAAACAGCCGTTGTGCAAAACTGTCCCTGTCCCCCAGCCAGGAACAGCCCACGGTTGCCGAGCTCTGCTCTGCTGGGGTCAGGAGTGGCGTGGGGAGCATGGGCTGGGCATGCAGGATGCCTCACACCAAGCTATGTAGTAAATAAAGCCAGATCCCTAATTACCTGACTTATTTGGAATGGCAAAGGCCCGGGCATTAATCATCCTGCCCTACATAAATATAAATAGCCCCGGCTTTGTTCAGCTCTGGGCTTAACAGCTGGACACTTGTTTGCCAGGCTGGTCCCATCCTGAGCCCTCAGGGCTCTGTTGGTCGCCCCAGCTCCTCGCCCTATGCTTTGTCCCTAGGGTTGGGGGGCTGTGTGTCCCACCCTGGGGCTCTGTGCTGACCCTGTCCTATCTGGCTGGTGACGCCCTGCTCCTCACCAACACGGCAGCAAGCAGATCTGCCCACTACACCCCAAGGAGCGGGGCTTTTGCTTTATGAGAGCTTTGCAGCTTCCCAGAGCCTGTGCTTGGGCTCGGAAGCGGGTCCAGCCCCCCCCCACCGGTGCTGACCTTCCCTTCTGGGACGGGGTTAACGGTGTGCTTGGGTATACCCCGCCATCCCCCGGTGCCCACCGCCGGTACCCGAGCGCCTCCCCGCCGCCCCCTCCTGGCTCCTGCCGAGCCTGCAGGGTCCTGCCCGAGGAGCTTCGGGCACCCAGTTCTCACCACCACCTCGCACAGCCCCGAAATACCCAAGGTAGGAGCCGCCTTTGAGAGCACAGCCATTTATAAGCACACCTAAACTTCGAACTGTTTCCCTTCCTCATATAATCCCCGTAATAAACGTTTATCAACAGCATTGGGGTCTTCCCCATGCCGTCCCACATTGACGGGGATGTGGTTCTCCTCCTGCAGTCCCAGCTTTGTCTTTTTTCCGCTACAAGACAGGGATCAGCCTTTTGCTGCTGGATACTCCTCAGCTAAAACACTAACACTTCTCAAAAACATGTTTTGGTATGAAATTTTAGCCATGCCCTTTGCAAAAGGTCCTCCTTTCATTACGAAGTTCCGGACTCAACAGTCACGTATGGAGTCCTGGGTACCCACCGGCTCCTTGTTGATGGTTGGCAAAAGGTACCCAAGAAAAGCATCCAGCTCATCCCGAGGGGATCTGCGCTGCCTCCGGGGATTTTAGGACTCCAGCTACCAAGGAAAGTCGAGAACCTTTCTTCTACCTACTCTGAAAAATTAGTTAGATCTCCATAGGCACCTGGTGCTCTTTCATTTTATTCACGCAAGAGCTTAATTACCCGAGTGATTCTAGTAACTGTTAATGCTGAAGCTGACAAGAATAAACCACCACACTGCAATCACCTCGCTCGGTGAAGTTAAGCACCCGGTTACGGGATTTAATGGGAGCGGGACCTCTGGTCACGAGGCGTTTGTCACCGCACATCGGACTGATCCCAGCTCAGCCCCACAGCCAGGGACAGCAGCCACAAATACGCAGCATCCGCCCGCAACAAGCCCCGTTTCACGACACCAAGATGCTGCCAAAGTGCTGTCCCCAGGCTCCTGAGGGGGTTGAGGGTGCACCTTCCATCTCACCCTGCCTTCCTCCTGCCCCACCGATCCTTGAGCCAGGCAGGTTCTCCAGGAAAAACTCTTCTCCTCCGCCACCCGAGGCACTGGGAGATTTCTTGATGCCTCGGGTTTGTTTTTGGCTGCCCGCACACCCGTTACCAGCCTCCTCAGCGAGCGTGGGCTGAGATGCCCCTCAGATCACCGCTGTTTGTTCAGCCACCCCAAAGCTGTGCCAGCTGGAGATAATCCAGAGGAAAAAAGGCTTTGCAAATAATACCGATAGCGCAAATACCACCAGGCTGAGCTCAAGTCGGGAACCCAAATCCTTCAGACTGATTAACACATCACACCTCAAGCTTTTTGCATTAAACGCTGCTTTTAAGTTCATAATTGTTGAAATATTCCTCCTTGCTGAGACCCACTCCTGCCTCCTCGCTCTCAGTCTCCCAGGCCCTGCTCCCCTTCCACGTGCTCTCTCTTCTGAAGAGGTCCCTTCTGCTCGACTCCATCTGTGCTGAGAAATCCGTTTACCACGTGCATCTGCCAAAACGTTCGATGGCAGCATCTAGCGTGATAGGCGGTGGTCAAGGTGGAGATGCAGAGACAGGAAAACGAGTCATCCTGTGCTTTCCAAAGTGCCCACGTCCACAGCAAACTTCGGGGGAGTCGCTCTGAGACGAGCAGTGTCACTGTGAAGGAGGAAAGGTGTCCTTGTCACCCCACCTCCAGTGGAGCATGCGCTCCGTCTGCATGGAGCAGCCACGAGCTGATGCTGCAGATACACCAGCACCAACTCCTGTAGATGGCTTGTTCCCTGCCAGCGTGTGGTGACACTGCACTGAGCAATACCATCCCTGGAGTACAGAGATGAGCACCAGGAGGGTCCACACCTGCAAGGACAACCAACCTTTACTCCCCCCTGGATGACCACCACAATTAAGGTTACTTCAACAAATGCATGGCTGCAACTTTCATAGTTGCAATCCAAATAATACCGTAATTATTTTATCAAGGACAAAAGGGGAGGTAAACAAGCAAATGGAGAGAGTAAATTTGCCCAGAAAGCTTCTGAGGTGTCAAAATTCAAATCAGAGGTCTACATGCAGTTACAGGCTTTTCCAGAAGATGATCTGTGATTTCCAAATCCCTCTTCCAAGCCACACCACCAGCAGGTCTCTCGACCTGGGAGCTGGCTTCATTGAGGAGAGAGCCTGCTTAGACAGCATTTGCCTCACACAGCAAACAGAAATCTCATGCTCTGTGAATGTCTCCGTGAATAGCCTCCTCCGTTCCCCTTACACCAGTCCATACGCTTCTCACAAGCCCAGGAATCTGTAGGCAAAACGTCCTCCTGATTAAATGCAGAAGCAGGCAACGTTACACCAAATTAGGCAGCATAATAAATGAGTTTATACCTTAAAAAAAGCGTTGTGGAACAAGGAACTGCACTGACAGCCCGAAGCCCACCTTCATGCCCTGAAGGCGAACAAACCAGAAAGACCCAAGTGTGACACCGGCCAAATTTTACACCAATTTATGAGAAAATAATGAATTTGGATTTCTACTTGGTAGAGCCCTGGTGCAGAGTTTTCTGCAGAGTCCCCCAGTGACTTGACTGCCAGCTCTTGCCATCAAAGAGGTGACAAGAGGTGGTTTGCAAGTACTTCTGTGCCACAGGCATTGCCCTAGAGGCCAACGTGATGTTTTCATCGCCCAGATTAACCCTCTGCAGGGACATTAAAGTGCCTCTGAGCTGGAACATCCCTGCTGCAGGGTTGGCAGAAGGACTGAACCTTCTCTCTCCACATTTACTCCCTGCTTGTTCCTTTCTGAACCAGCCTCAAAGAGACCAACCCTTCCCAAGTGGACATATCACCTTGGAGAAACGCTCCTGGACCACGAGCTTGTCTATCAAAGAGCTACCAAAGAGCATCAGTAACTTCTGGCTACTGCTGCTCCACGCCTGGCACAGGCCAGCGCGTGAGCCAGTTTCTTTCAGCCGAGCTCCAAAGTTAAGCACATGCTTAAACAGTTTTCTTACATAAAAATGTATTCCTGAATCAGACTGTTAGTCTAGATTAATGCCGGCCAGCTACAGATGAACTTCTCTGAGTCATCCCCCAGAGACATCAGGTCCCCTAAAATAGCAACAACAACAGAATCTACAGAAAGGCTTGAATATTTCAACTGAAAGCTATGATCACAACGCTTTTACATAAGCGTGGTGCACACGCCGCCACCCCCCAGCCTCCTCCCTCACCAAAAAAAAACCAAAATAAGGATTTGCTTCAGGCCAGGGCACTTTTGCATTTCAGTCTCACACTCTGGGAAGCGCAGCCCTGCTGATGCTGCTGACATTGCCTCAAGCACACGGCAACAAACTGTCTTGGTTTTTTTGTTGGTTTGGTTGTGGGGTTTTTTTTTCCCTTCTCCTCGAGTTCTAATACAGTGAAGCCACTTGAGGAAAAGCCCAGAGATAACTGGGAATCAGAGATGTTGTCAGAAAAGCGGTGGCAACAGAGGTTTGCACAGTGGGAGGCAACAAACCCCACTCGAGATGGCAGAAGCTGCCTGTAGACCAGCAGCAGCCCCCAGACAAGCAGAGGAAAAATTGAACACAAAGGATGACAGGGCCCATTTTCCCAGAGGTGCAATGCAAGTTGGAAGATAAGCATCCTCCTCGTCCCTTCTTGGCATGTGACATGGATGGAGACAGAGAAGGGCCAACATCCCGGGGCAATGGCGCTGGAGTGGGAAGACCCATGAGAAAGCAGCCTGGCATAGGCCATTGTGCCGAACTGGGATCCTGCCACCTCTCCGTAGGGATAACAAGGGATAGGTGAGAATTACCAGGAGCCTGGAAGCACCAACAGGCTTTAATTGTCCCAATCAGCCTCACCTGAGACCTTCACCCATGTCCTCCAGGTCATGGAGCTCCATTTAAGCTGAGGGTCTGGGCAGCTACCTTTTTCCCTGAGCTGCCCTGGAGGTGCCTCTGCTCCTAGACTTTCCCAGATTGATCTTGGACTTATCTTGGTGCTATGTTTTTTGATAGGTAATGCCTGGCTTGTTGATGGGCCCTGTTGCTGCCACCATCACCATGCCTGGCTTTAGAGCTGCACACCTTGGTGCCTGGCTCGTTTTGTCCCCCTAGATCCTGGCTCATCTTCCCTTGGGCAGATGGATGGTCTTTGCTGCTCCCCAAGGTTGTGGGAGAAGGATGCAGCCCTGTGTAGGTGTTAAGCTCATGGCAATACTAGTTGTCTCTCTCTGACCCCATTCTTGGTGGACCCCAGCCACTCCATCTATGCATGATCCTTAGCTCTGTCCCTGCCTTCCCTACCTGAGATCCCCTATCCGTTTTCACTAATCTCACTAATTCCCACAATCCCATTTAGACCCAAACCTAACTGTGATCCCCTCCTGCTGCTCAGCATCCCCATGACTTCTCCACTTCCATGACACCCCCAAAGCCCTCACTAGTACCTCACAGGCTCTCCCACCCCTGATGAGCACCTATATCTTTGAAAATCTTTGTTTCCAGCTCCACTCACACACACACACACACACACACACACACACGCCATCATGTCCTCCCAGTCCTTCTCCTTTCACCATCAATACCCAGCTTTGTGCTGATGCTTTTGCAACCTTTGACACTAAAGATCCTTGTGTGTTTTTCTGCAAAATTATTATTTGGTTGTGGGGTTTGGGGGTTTTTTTGTTGTTTTTTTTTGGTTGGTTGGTTGGTTGGTTTTTTTTCCTGGTGCCCCTGGCTCTCCCTGTACTGCTCACCTGAGGGACAATTCCAGACCTTTCCGTGGTTGGGTCCTGTTCACGCAAAGTGGGCTTTTCATCTTGTCCTAGTGTGATGGGGCCATCTCCATCTCATGTGCCTTGTTGTGTCTTCTCCCGTGGCATTTGTTTGATTTCTTGCTTGCTCTCCATGCCTCTCACCAATCCCCACAGCATGGAGTTTGCTGGTGGATTCACTGCTTGCTCAGGAGGTCTGGGATAGCAGTTTTTTGATAATTTGGAGTTGGTTCCCCTGTAGGAGCTGGTAGGGTTGTGCTGGAATCAGATGGGTAAGACCAGGGCTTACAGGTCCTTATTTGACGCAGGAATTGCTGAGGAACATAGAGCTGGGAAGGAGGTGGTGAAATAAAGGGTTCATCTGAAGTTCCTTACAAAAGACAAACCCCGTGTGAAAAGCCTCTTTGCGACATTTCAGGGTGAAGCTTTGCCACGGGGTAAAACCGTTTGGTTGGGGTTTTGTTTTTTTTTTTGTTTTTTTTCCTTTACCCAGCCAGTATTTCACCTGTATAAAATTCCTGGAAGCCTTTGGGAGGGCTGATGGACATCCACCATTACTCATAAAGCTGCACGGTACCAACAAAAGATGCCAAACCCCAAGGTGGATCCGCAGCATGTGTTCAGCCACAGTGCTGTGAAGTAGCACAGGTGAAATACGTGCTTTAAATCATTAATTTTCTCCTCAGAGCCCGAATAGGGCTTCTGAGTCTTCCCGAGGGTATTCTGGGCAGGCCGGCAGGCAGCATGGCGGCCCGGCTCGAAAATTTTGCGGAGCCGGGAAACAAACGACCCTCGAAAAGGAGCTTGAAGGTTTTACAGGAGGCGTCCGCTCGGGTAAAAGCACCGCCGGTGCCTTCGGGGGCTGGGCCGCCTGAGCTGAACCGTGAGACGGCGACGGCCGAACCCGGCCCGTCCCCGTGAGGGCCGAGCTGCCATTTCGCGGCGCCGCCCCCTCCCTCAGGCCGCGGGGCGCGACATGGCGGCGGGGCCGGCGGTGCTGCTGCTGGCGGCGGTGCTGCTGNTTTATTTCTAAACAACCCCCTCACACACACAAACCCAACCACTCGTTTATTTTGGCAGTCAAACCACGGTTTTTTGTGTGGTGATCAGCTCTTTAACCCCCTTATTGCCTCCGTGCAGCCGGGGAGGGGAGGTGGGGGCTGTGGCGTGATGGCGGGGGGGCTTGGATGGGGTCTGGTAGCCAAGGGCAGCAACGCCACTGGAGGGTTATGCTTGTGGCACACACGTTATAAAAGACAATAAATCTAATCCTGTTTAGCACGGTGAGCTCTAGTTGCCTTGCATTCCCTTCAAGGAGTTTAGGCTTCTGCTGTCACGAGTTTGCTCTTTCTGTCTCATTTTTTTATCTCCTCCAGATCGTGTCTTGGCTCCCTGGCGCTTCCTTTTGCTTCCTTTTCATCCAACTGCAGGGAGAGCTGCTGTCAGCATCGCAGTCGCTCCCGCTTCAGCCTTTTCCATGAGCCTTGGCTCTTTCTAGCAGCTCTTGGTGGCCAGTGTGAAGCTTTGCCTTGAGGAAAGACTCTTTTCAATTCACGTCTGTTTATAGCAAGTACATCTTTGTACCATGGGCTCTTTCTGCCCAGGGTGAACTGTTAAGCATCCAGAGGCTTTCCTGGTAGGGAGGTTCTTGGATTCATCCTGGAATTGTAGGGTAAGATGAGGAAAGGCGAAAGTTTTGAGAGCCCAGGCTTGATTTGGGACAGGTCGTAAAGGTTTCTTGCGCCTGGTTTTCTTCATGACAGCACCGGTTGCATGTCTGGGGTGAAACCAAGGAAATTCCCTGCCTGCGTTTGGTCTTGGAATGCTTGGTGCCCGCATGGGTCTGCAGCAGCCTGGAGTGATGTAGCCAGGGAATACAAAACGCTTCATTCATCAAAAAGAGCTAGTAACTCTGCTTCTGAGTGTTTTAAATGGCAGTGTGAACTCTGAAGCTGTTGATCAAAGCGGAGAAGGGTGACAGCAATGGAAGCTGCTCTGCTTCGTCTCGAGCACATCGTGCTTTGACGAAGGCAAGTTTGAAACACTTTTGGCTTATTTTATTTCTTCAAATCTTGTGAGTAGCAATAGAAATAAGTTCTCGTTTGGGAGCTGAGAAGACTCCTCTTTTTTTTTTTTTTTTTATTTTTTGCTGCTAGGAACTAAAACAGCTGATGTAATTATTCACATTTTCCTGTTCCTCTCAGAGGAGAAATGTGACCGTGAAATCACTTGGAGCAACTTCTTGTGATCACAAGGTCGAGCTCTGTGTGCGCACTCACTGCTTTCCGTACACCCAGCTTTATGACGCTCAAAGTACACTCCTTGTTTTAGGGCTTTTTTCTCTCCTTGCCTTCCTTCTTTTTTTTTTTTCCC
>VXBJ01006322.1:45209-59103 GCA_013400055.1 Nycticryphes semicollaris
GGTTGCGCCGTGCTGGAGGCGGCCTTCCAGCGGTACCGGGCGCTGCTCTTCGCCGCCGCCCGCCCGACCGGTGAGGCGGGGCGGGGGCTGCCGGCGGGGCGGGGGGCTCAGCGGCCGCCGACGAGGCGGGAAGGACGTTTGGCCCTTACGTGTGTGGGTTTATTTCTAAACAACCCCCTCACACACACAAACCCAACCACTCGTTTATTTTGGCAGTCAAACCACGGTTTTTTGTGTGGTGATCAGCTCTTTAACCCCCTTATTGCCTCCGTGCAGCCGGGGAGGGGAGGTGGGGGCTGTGGTGTGATGGCGGGGGGGCTTGGATGGGGTCTGGTAGCCAAGGGCAGCAACGCCACTGGAGGGTTATGCTTGTGGCACACACGTTATAAAAGACAATAAATCTAATCCTGTTTAGCACGGTGAGCTCTAGTTGCCTTGCATTCCCTTCAAGGAGTTTAGGCTTCTGCTGTCACGAGTTTGCTCTTTCTGTCTCATTTTTTTATCTCCTCCAGATCGTGTCTTGGCTCCCTGGCGCTTCCTTTTGCTTCCTTTTCATCCAACTGCAGGGAGAGCTGCTGTCAGCATCGCAGTCGCTCCCGCTTCAGCCTTTTCCATGAGCCTTGGCTCTTTCTAGCAGCTCTTGGTGGCCAGTGTGAAGCTTTGCCTTGAGGAAAGACTCTTTTCAATTCACGTCTGTTTATAGCAAGTACATCTTTGTACCATGGGCTCTTTCTGCCCAGGGTGAACTGTTAAGCATCCAGAGGCTTTCCTGGTAGGGAGGTTCTTGGATTCATCCTGGAATTGTAGGGTAAGATGAGGAAAGGCGAAAGTTTTGAGAGCCCAGGCTTGATTTGGGACAGGTCGTAAAGGTTTCTTGCGCCTGGTTTTCTTCATGACAGCACCGGTTGCATGTCTGGGGTGAAACCAAGGAAATTCCCTGCCTGCGTTTGGTCTTGGAATGCTTGGTGCCCGCATGGGTCTGCAGCAGCCTGGAGTGATGTAGCCAGGGAATACAAAACGCTTCATTCATCAAAAAGAGCTAGTAACTCTGCTTCTGAGTGTTTTAAATGGCAGTGTGAACTCTGAAGCTGTTGATCAAAGCGGAGAAGGGTGACAGCAATGGAAGCTGCTCTGCTTCGTCTCGAGCACATCGTGCTTTGACGAAGGCAAGTTTGAAACACTTTTGGCTTATTTTATTTCTTCAAATCTTGTGAGTAGCAATAGAAATAAGTTCTCGTTTGGGAGCTGAGAAGACNATTATTCACATTTTCCTGTTCCTCTCAGAGGAGAAATGTGACCGTGAAATCACTTGGAGCAACTTCTTGTGATCACAAGGTCGAGCTCTGTGTGCGCACTCACTGCTTTCCGTACACCCAGCTTTATGACGCTCAAAGTACACTCCTTGTTTTAGGGCTTTTTTCTCTCCTTGCCTTCCTTCTTTTTTTTTTTTTCCCTCCACGTGGATGGTTGGTAATAACAGGCAATGGAAGCCCTATATGGAAGAAAATAGTTTCTATTAATAGAGAAAATAAGAGAGAACCTGGTTTCTGTCTGTTTCAGAAAGCTGCTATGTCAATCTTACGAGCCAGGAAGATTATGTCCAAACTCTGCATTCATGCTGGACTTCCAGCAAGAAAAGGGTGACTGGTTTGAGTCAGGAGGGACTCCTGGGTCAAGACCCTCTGTATGGGGGGTCTTTGGTCAAGTCCTGGCTCAAAACAGAGCCAAGCCAGGAGTTGGAGACAGCTTGGGCATTGGGCCAAGCTTCTGTGTCCAGTTGGATCTGTGGTATTCCCACATGGAGGACTGAGCCCTTGCTGCAGTGTTTGCCCACCCTCGGGGTAAAGAATTCTTTCTTTCCTTATCTCTAATTAGGATTTCCCTTGCTCCTTTTTCCTTGCCGCTTGTTATTAAGTTGGGCAGCTCCAGAACGAGTCTGGGAGAGACCCAGGGTGGAGCTCAAGCCAGAACCTGCCATTCCTGATGTCTTATTGCTGCCATCCTGCTGCAATCATTACATCAATGTCCTTATCTTCCAGTCCATGACCCTAATTAACTTGACATGCGCCTTTGCAGTGCTCTTTGGAACAATGAACTTCAGCCTTTGTGGCTGGTGGGTCCCTGATCCCTGCCGTGCCTGTCTGCATTGCCTTCTAGGTGTGATAGTGCTGGTGCAGGCCTGCTCCTTGGCCAGGGAGACCATGTTTGGGTTTGGCAATGTCTCCCAGGGTGGGTCTAAAGATAGTGCATGATGGTAGGACCAACTCTTTTGAGGCTTCTCAACAGAATGAGTGTTTCTGTGTCCCCAGGCTTGAGGGTGGATGTTCCTGGTGAGCTGCTGGCTTGCTGAGCGGAGGAAGCAGGTCTTGCCGTGCTGGCATGCCAGCTCACACATCTGCGAGGTTGCCTTGGCTACCAGCTCGTCTGTAACCGAGAGGAAGGCTCAAAACTGAGGACTGCCTTTTGAGACATTTTCCTTCTCTCTGTGAAGGTTTTGCCCGCCCTTCCTGCAGAAATTTAGGGGTTCTGGCTCCTGTGAGCTGTGGAACACAAACTCACTGCATTTCACCCAAACACTGGTGACGCCATGGTCTCTCTGAAGTCATCTTGGTGCCTGGCTTCTGACCCAGCTCACTCAAACCCAAGTTTTTTATTTTTGGGGGGACTGTATTGAGCGTTGGCCGCACCAGGGAACGCAGGGGGGGATGTAGGCATGGACCTTGGCTGTGATTAGCAGGGCCCCACTCCACTAACCCACCTTC
Organism: Nycticryphes semicollaris; assembly: GCA_013400055.1. Lineage (NCBI taxonomy): Eukaryota > Metazoa > Chordata > Aves > Charadriiformes > Rostratulidae > Nycticryphes > Nycticryphes semicollaris. The sequence continues at coordinate 47,972 of VXBJ01006322.1, forward strand.
CTCCTGGCCAGAGCGTGCTGTGAGTAGACCCCTACACCTCCCTTTGGAGTTGGGGGTGCGGCTCCAGCAAGGACTCAGGGCTGTGTGTCCCTGGAAGGTGCTCTTTCAGGTGGGGAGGTGTCTGAACATGTCTGGGTTTATTTTTCAAGCTTCTGCACCTGGGACCTGTTCTGCAGGAGGTGAAGTCGGTCAGGAGCCTTTCTGTGGCCTCCAACTGAGCCCAGTTCTGCATTATGCTTGGAATCATCCTCCACCCTTTTTCACAAGGTTTCTTTGCCCTTTCCAAGAAGTGTGGGTAGGGTAGCAGAGCTCTTGAGTTCATGCTTGTTTCCTCAGTGCTGGGGGAGTTTGGAGACATCAAGCTCTTTATGTCCCTTGGAGAAGATTTGAGTGGTTGCAGCTGTTGCTTAGAGCAGGTGCTGGTCTCCAGGAGGACTTGTGGGCTGCTGCTAGACCATCCTCTAATGTCTCTTCTCCATGTGCTCCTTTAAGCTTCCACTGCACTCCTGGAAGCCTTCCCTGAAGCCTTCCTCACCAGCAGACCTTCTCCATGCTTGAGGTTGGCATCAGCTCCTGTGCTCCTGCTTGCCTGTGTTGAAGGAAAGTCCCTGCTAAACACCCCTGTGCCTGCACTAGGGTGAAGGACGGGGTGCCTGTATCTGCTATGTGTTTTAAAAGTCCATGTGCTCCTGCACCTCCATGACTAGCCAGGCTGGGAGGACAGGATTGGACAGGGATGGCAGGAAAAAGTGCCAGGATAGGGTTGATGTCTGTCATCTGTGTCCTTTGCAGAGAATGAGCCACCCTCGGGGACACCCTGCACTCAGCTTCTCATCTTTGTTGCTACACCAGGCTGTGATGGGTTTCCCAGTCTGGACTCCAAGGAAAACTGTGAGTACTGGGGTTGGGAGTGGGAGGGAATGACCGGGAGCACGGCTGTTTCTTTGCCCATCAGTTGGACTTAGCGCTTTGCAGTGCTTACCCCCAATTTTGGGGAGGCAGCAGCCTCACTGTATTGTTGAGAAACCCAGGGCAGGGAGGGAGCAGCTTACCTGGGGATGCTGATAAAGCAGCAGCAGAGATTTAATATAAAAAACCAAACCCGTAAGTTGGTTCTCTGGGCTGCAGTCCTATATCAGGACCTCTGCCTGGTGCCACTGCAACCCCACAGCTGGGGCTGTCGTGGTCCGTAGCAGCATGTGATGGAGTGTGGGACCTAACACCAGCGCTGGCCACTCTGATGCTGTGTTTCAGATAAGCTGTCTGTCTCGGAAGACTCCATGCTGCTCTCTGCGGATGCCGTCTGGGGAGCTCTCAGAGGTGAGGAGTGCTTTCTGCGGGGCATTCCCGCTCTCCCTGCGTCAGGCCTGCGGGGAGGTCTCTCTGTGCCTTTCTCTTTCCATAGACTTACTTGTTAATTGAGCTCTGTTCCTTTGGGAGAGTCTGTGCTGAGAAAGTGACTGCGTGTGGTTTTCCCGCAGGCCTGGAGACATTCAGCCAGCTCGTTGGGAGAGATGAGAATGGCACGGTGAGTCCTGGCCTCATCTCCTGGGAGCAGTTCAGCCTCTGTAATGCTCCTGCCTCTATGGGGACAGGCTGAGGATTGCCAGGATGCTGGGGATGAAGGGGGTACCAGCAACACAGCCTTGCCAAGGGCCAAGTAGAGTTTCATGAATCCAACCAGATCCCTGCCTTCTGCATCACGGCTCCTTCTGGCCCACTACCATGCTGGGCAACGAGGCTACCCCTCCTTGTCCTGCTGGCCCTGGGGAAAAGGTGACTCTCATTGTCTCCTGTGTTACCTGGAGCCCTGCTCACTTCTTCCCTCTGTTCTCTGCATGCAGTACTACATCAACAACACAGAAATCGTGGACTTTCCCCGCTTCCCTCACCGGGGACTCTTGCTGGATACCTCTCGTCACTATCTGCCTCTGAGAGCCATCCTGGAAACCCTGGTAAGATGCCTGTGCCGGGAGACCGGGTAGTTTAGTTGGGTTCCTTTGTGACAACCTAGGGCTCCTTGAGTGGCCTGGAGGACTTCCAGGGTTTTGTGTCTTGTTCCTTTCCAAAGATCCCAGGAGCTGTCTAATGCATAGGCCACTGCATCTGCATGTCATTGGGGAAGAGGTTGTCAAGCACAGGCTTTTCAAACAAAACCAGCTTGCTTGTCCCTAGATGAAGCAGCAGGCTGTGGGCTGGCACCCTGACCTCAATTCTTAGTATACAGATGTGCATCATGGAAAAATGCTTCCAGGCTGTAGGTTCTTCCCAGTGCCTATGGCTGTGTTTGCTCCTGGTATAACTTGGAGCTGCATTGTTTGGGTGATTTCTCAGCTCCCTCTGTAAAAAGGATAAGGAAGAAAACCCGGAGGTATCTTGGATCCCTGCAATCCAAATTACTGTCTGAGGCTGGGTTGTTTCTGAGGCAAGGGAAAACACTGACTTCTTCCCAGACACATTAGACAAACGTGGGTGGTGGTTCTATGTTCATCCCAAGCAGAATTAAACTTCTAGGGCTCCATTGGCTCAGCTACAGGGAAAGCAGGGATTTTATTGTGAGCAAAAGTACTGCTGTCCCTCTGCAGCTCTTTGTGGTGCCAACAGGTTCAAAGAGAGGTGTCTGAATCCCTCTTGGGTCCTGATGAGCCTTTGGGGACTCTGCCTTGTCCTTTTGGAGCGCAGGAACCTTGTCCCCTTCCTGTGGCAAGTTGGGTGACCTTTCAGAAGGGATAGGGCATGTTCATCTTTGTTCCTGTTCCTTCCAGGACGTCATGGCTTACAACAAGTTCAATGTGTTTCACTGGCACATTGTGGACGACCCATCTTTTCCCTATGAGAGTTTCACCTTCCCAGAGCTCAGCAAGCAGGTGACCCACCCCCATCACTGCATAGCACCCAGCCCAGAGCGAGCAGACCCCTCCCTGGGCTCCTGAGCAAGGTGCTGAGGTTTCCCGTGTTCCTCAGGGAGCCTTCAACGCCATGACCCACGTGTACACAGCAAGCGACGTGCAGACGGTGATCGAGTATGCCCGGCTGCGTGGCATCAGGGTCATTGCAGAGTTCGACACTCCTGGGCACACACTCTCTTGGGGGCCAGGTGAGGAGCAGACCCTGCTGCTGGTGGAGAGTCGTAGTTGCACCAGGGGGAGGAAGGGAATCTGCAGCCTGCACCCCCAAAAGTCTGTGCAGCTGTGTCCCACAGGCTAGCTCTGAGGAGGAGCAAATCACCATCTGGGCGTAGGATCCAATAGTCCAACTGCTGGTACAAAATCTAAAAGGAAAATTTTCCATCTCTTCTTGAGTGATTTTTTTGTGGGGGGAATGTTTGCTCTACCAATACAAGTGTTGGGTATTGCAAGGATCTTAGGAGTACATCTGACCAAGCTTCCTCGCTCTGCTCCAAGGACTGCAAGTGCCACCTCTTCCTTGTCTGGAAGTGTGAGAAGCTCCAGGAAAACGTTGCGTTGTCTTTCTCTCTCCTTCCCCTGCCTCCAGATGCTGTGGCTCACACTAGAGTACATCCTGTGCCTGCCCCCCTTCCCCATCTGCAGCGGGTGTACGGAGCTGGGAGTGGGTTCTGGGGGCTGCACCTGCATTATCTTTCCCCAGCAGCTCCCTGTGTAGCTTCTTACAGGCATCTCCCCAAAAAAGCAGTGGGGCCCACAATGAGAAATACCAAGGGGAAACCTGGGAAGGGTAGAAACTGTGGCATCCTGCAAGGATTTGGTGTGTCTTGTGTCCCATCCAAGTAGCTGTTGCAGGGGGAGGGGAAGGGATGTCCCATCTGAAAGGCTCGAGCCCTGATGATGTCACCTGGGAGTGCGAGTTTGGGGCAGCAGTGGATGTACGTGGCGGGGGGGGACGAGATGAGTGTGGAATAAGGAGCCCTGTCCCTCAAGTGAGGCTTCCTGAGCCAGAGATCATTTTTCTGCTGCTGTGTTTATGTCTGGTGTGCTATGTCCAGATCTTCTGTCCCCTGGCAGGCCCTGGGCTGTGCTGAGAAGGGTCTGGGGTGGTTATATGGGATGATATGGCCACACTTAGCCCCTTCCTCACTTTCCTGTGTTCCTTATGACCCAGGTGCTCCAGGCCTGCTGACTCCCTGCTATTTGGGCAAGGAGCCTTCTGGGACCTACGGGCCCATCAACCCCACCCTTAACAGCACCTACAAGTTTGTGGCCAGTTTGTTTCAAGAGGTCAGCACTGTGTTCCCAGACTTTTTTCTTCACCTTGGAGGTGATGAGGTGGACTTCACATGCTGGTGAGTCTCGTGTCGGTCTAGACGGGGACTGGGGGGAAGTATCTGGGACTGGAGACCCAGCTCGTTGCTTTTTGCCAATGATCATCTGCAGATCTTTGGTATCCTGCTCCCCCAGGCTCTGTGTGTTGGTGCCTGGGGTTTCTGTGCTCATGGTGATGCTGGCTTTGGGAAGCTCTTGGAATGCCTGGACTGGCCTTGAACCCTTGTGGGAAGGACTTGGCTCTGTCTTGGCCTTACTCCAGAGCTGGAGTTGCAGTGCTTTTATTCTCCTCTCTTTGTTACACAGGAAGTCCAATCCAAAAATCCATGCCTTCATGAAGGAGATGGGCTTTGGTGAAGATTACAAAAAATTAGAGTCATTCTACATCCAGAGGTAAGGATGGTTGCATCCTGGGCCTGCATCTCTGGTATGTGACCAGTGCAAATGTCTTCTGCTGTCTCGGGGACACCAGATGTTTTCAGGAGCACATTTGGGCATGTCCTCCTGACGCCCAAGGGAGTAGCCTTGCAGTGTTTTATTGGGAGATTGACCAGAAAAAAAGAAAGCCTGGGGCTGAGGAGAAAGAAGCTCTGCAAGGAGTCGTGCTTTCTCCCTTCTCCTTCAGAAGTACTTCACTGTGGGTGTTGGGAATGTTGGTGCTGCTGCCAAAGCGTATATGCAAAGAGAGAGCAGTGTGGTTGAGATGACCCCGAAACTCTTTTCATTCCAGGCTTCTGGACATCATCTCTTCCCTTGGCAAAGGCTATATCGTGTGGCAGGAGGTGTTTGACAATGGAGTGAAGGTGAGATTTGCTTGTGCCCAGCTAAACAGTGCCAGTCACACTGGTGTGCTCTGGGGGTGCTGTGCTGGGCTGGCAGGGGGGCCCTCTGTTGGACTGGGGTTGATCTTGAGATGGTGCCGCTGGTGACCTGCCCTCAGGGTAGCTTTGTCACACTGCTGCCAGTGGCCTTTTCTCCAGGTTCTTGTATACACACCTGCAAGAGGCGGGTTTTAACCTTGCCCAGGACACTCTGAAAATGGACTTATCCCTCCCTCAAAAGTCAAGCCAATATCTACCTTGGTTTCTCTTTGGGGGTGTTCAGAGCTGGGGATGGGAGGTGAGGCTCTTGACGCACTGATCCCATGCATGGGGTTCACGTGTGCTCCTCAGGTGAGGCCAGACACCATCATCCACGTATGGAAGGAGAACTCCACACCGTACATGGAGGAGATGGCAAATGTCACCAAGGCTGGCTACCGGGCTCTGCTCTCTGCCCCCTGGTACCTCAACCGCATCTCCTACGGGCAGGACTGGATAGCAGCTTACCGGGTGGAGCCCTTGGCGTTCAAAGGTGTGTTCCTTGTGTCCCCTTCCTGGATGGCAGCTGGCTCATCACTCAGAGGTGGCTCCAGGGCTGGCTGTCTTGCTAATCCATTCTGGCTGCCAGTGTGAACGTGCTTGAGTGACCGTGTCCTCAGTTCCTGTGCTGTGTCCCATTCCCTTGCTGCCAGCAGAGAACAGCTCTTCCAAGGGTTTGGAGCGTGGGCTTCCAGAATGGCAACTTATTGCCTCTGTAGCTGAGCCACTCTCTGCTGTGTCCTCTGGCAGGCTCCCCGGAGCAGAAGGAGCAGGTGATGGGCGGAGAGGCCTGCATGTGGGGGGAATACGTGGACGTCACTAACCTGACCCCCAGGCTCTGGTAAGAGAAGCCGTGGAGAGGTTGCTGTGTGGGGCAGAGCTTGGGCCCCTATCCCTCCTCACCAAGCCACTTGTGCCACATGCTGTGGGTTTGATGTTCCTTTGGTGCTTGTCCCTGTCCCCCGCCAGCACCTCTGTGCTAATAACAGGCTCACTGAGGCTTAAATGGGGGTTTGTAAGGCTGTAACATGCTCCTGTACAACCTGCTGCTGCAGCCAGCGTGTGTTTAATCATAGAATTGTATGATGGTTTGTGTTAAAAGGGACCTTAAAGACCATCCAGTGCCACCATCTACCCTGTGCAGGGACATCTCCCACCAGACCAGGTTGCTCAAAGCCCCATCCAACCTGGCCTTGAACCCCTCTCCAGGAATGGGGATGCTTCTCTGGGCAGCCTTGGCCTGTGTCTCACCACCCTCACAGGAAAGAATTTCATCCTAATATCTAACCCAAATCTTGCCTCTTTCAGCTTAAAGCTGTTCCCTCTTGTCCTGTCGCTCCACTCCCTTCATAAAGGGACTTAATGGTCCCCTTGTAGGGACTTAATGGTCTCTAATGTTGTTGGTCTCTGTCTTGTCACCCGGGTCCGCTCCTGACCCACAATGTCTCTAAGAGCAGATCTTTCAATCCATGATGGACGTTGGTCAGGAAGGCGTTTGGGAGGTCGGGAAGCTTTGCCAACTGCCCCCTGACCCTGCTGCTTTCTGTCCTTCCTTCCTGAAGGCCCAGAGCTGGGGCTGTGGCTGAGAGACTGTGGAGCAACGCGACCGTCAGGGACCTGCAAGATGCCTATGTGCGGCTGGCTGAGTTCCGCTGCCAGCTTCTCAGGTAAGTGTCCCTCCTGGCAGCCCGACAGCGCGGATGCCACCTGCTCTTGGGGTGTCCAGTCCTGGGGAGGGGGCAGCCAGGGTGAAGTGGGCTGTTTCTGCTGCAAAATAGCCCTTGTTCTTACGGGAAGTCCTGAGCTGTTCTCCTGCCTGTTGCGTGGGCAGAGCTTGTGCGGTGCTGGAAGAGAGCCCCTGCTGCTGGCGTGGGCTGGTGGCTCTTGTTGAGGAGAGGGCTTTGTGCTGAGGAAGGCGGGGGGAACCATCAGCCATTGCCCCCCCTCCTGCAGCACCAGCTTCCCCAGGAAGCCTGCCCTTACTCCATGCTTCCACACGTGGGTGAAAAAACAAGTCTCTAAGCGCAGGATGAGAACCAGTCCCTCCTTGTCGCTCCTGAAACGGGCACCGATGGCCAACCTGTGCTCCTCAGATCTGCTGACCCAACGGCAGGGCTCTGCCTGTCCCCTCTGCCTCATGCCATCTCTCTGCTCTCTCTCCAGGCGCGGTGTCCGGGCGCAGCCTCTCTACGTAGGATACTGCGAAAATGAATTCAGCGGGTTTTGAAGGGAGAGTCCCCACCGCCCTCGGTGGCTGCACGCACGGAGAGAATGATCCCACCTTCTCAAAAGCTGCTGGTTTGGCCAAGAGGCCCCTTTTCCATCCCCAGCTTTTGCTCTTGCTTTGTTGCAATGACCTTTTTTTTTTTTTTCCTTAGTGTGCAGTCTTTGCCTTTTGCCTTTGCCTTTTTCTATTTTTAATTCTTTAAACCTATAAATAAATGACCCCAGAGAGGAAAAAGGTGCTTTTTCATGCTCAGCTGGGGCTTGGGAAACCATGCAAGGGCTTTTGTTGGCAGGAGAATGGGTAGGGCTTGCTCCAGAGATGCTGATGGAGGAGCTGTGTCTCACCCTGGTGGCTCTGGAGCTCGCCGGGCACCTGCTCAGGCTGTGTTTAGTCTCTGCTGCTGTCACGCTCTGTCCCTGCAGGGAGAAGGTGCTGAGAAAGGTGAGGACAACCCCCACTTTTCTCCTTGACCTCCCCACCCTCTGCCCCTGGACAAGGCCAAGCTGCGTGGTGACCTTGGTTCTGCTTCTGTGGCCCTCCACGCGCCAGCGGTCAGCGTTGTGCTGCTCCTGTCCTTCTCTGTCTCCTCTCTCTGCCTGTGTCCAAGCAGGAGGCTTCTCTGCAAACCACCATCCTTCTTCTCTGGCCCCTCCTGAGGAGAAGGCACTCCAAGGAAACCTCAAACCGTTGCGTGGATGTTACGGAGTCACTGCTCAGCTCTTCCATCCGCTGTTGCCACTGCTCAGGATTTTGCCAACTGCTCTGTCCTCCTCAGGGTGAGAAGCTCAGCTCCAGGTCTGCATCCACGAGGTCTGGATAGTATTTTCCTTGGAGAAGAGAGTGGTGGTGCTGCTGCTGTCCCCCAGAGCTAGGACACTTGGGGTGCTTGTCCTTCCATGGCTGGGGTTGCCTTGCTGGAAACCACGTTTGCCTCAACGCGGGGAAATCTCTGGGAGAAACGCTGGCCCATGGGACTGTTGTTTGTGTTTGTCTTGGTCTTCAGCGAGTGAGAGCTGATGTTGAGGCTGGAATCCCTTCACTACTGGACTTTAAATTAAAAATACTGAATTAACTTTCCATTAAAAATATTCAGAAATTGCCAAGTCTTGCATTTCTTTGCCCTCCGCTGAAGGGATCCCCAAATACTGCTCCTCCAGAGCACCACGTCTTAAAGGGGAGGGAGGAAAAGATTGTGAAGCCCAACCACCCTGGAGCGGGGAAGTTCAGCCAGATTTGGGGCAAAGAGGGATATTTTATTTCCCCTGGCTGAGGGTGGGAAGGGGAAGGGCTGCTTCCCTGTGCCCTGTTTCCTGAGGGAAGATGCTCCTCTGCTTCCTCTGAGTCTGCAGGGGATAGTTGTGCCCCTTTTCTGTGTTGTTTTGACCATGTAATTAGTGCTCCTTCCTCCCTGCCAGACCTGGCACTAGCAGGTGTTGATCAGAAGCTTCTCATCCCCATGAAGACACCTTCTCCTCTGACCTGAGTCCCCACTGATGCCACCCAGTGTCCCTGTGTCATCTTTTGGGGTTGGCTTTGGGAAGCGTTGCTCTATAGCACAAGTGCCTTGGGTTACGTGGAGGAGGAGCAGAAGCTTCTAGTCCAGGCTGATGACCTCCGGTGCTTCAGGCCTGCTCCATCTCAACGTGGCCACCTCTGCCTGGCTCTTTCTGCAGCCACACCTTGGGGCTGGGGGGACGACACACAGCTGAGATGCCATCGCTCGCTGCTGGGATGTGGCGCTTTGGGCTCCATGGGAGCACAGAGGAAGGGGATTGGTATCTCCAGTTTTTAAAAAAGTTGGGTTTTTTTCTGGGTTTTTTGGGTTGTTTGGGTTTGGTTTTTTTGGGTTGGTTTGTTTGTTTGATACCTTCACTGGATGCTTTTGTCACGGCAGGGAGCTGCTGGTGGGGCTGGGGCCAAAAGGCAGCTGGGCCCTGGGGAGGGTGCTCTGCTCCCAGGAAGGGTTCTCTGCTCCCAGGAAGGATGCTCTTCTCCCAAGGATGATGCTCTGCTCCCAGGAAGGGTTCTCTGCTCCTAGGAAGGCTGCTCTGCTCCCCGGTGCTGCCCTGTGCATGCCGAGGGGCTCTTCACCACCACCTCCCAGCTTCCCATCATCACCCTGCCCATCCCCTGGCTCTCGGGGCTCCCCGTCACCCCCAGACAGGTGTGGGACCCTGCAGGGCTGGCATGGCTGAGAGGGGGCCCTCACCCAGCTCTCACCCTGGAGCCCTGGAGGCTATGGTCCAGGTGAAGCGCCACTTTGTTGGCCCTCTTTCCTAAGGGGGCCTGCACCAGCATCTCCCCAGAGAACACCACCTCGGGGGCAGCTTGGCAGGGTCTATGCCCTCGCAAAGGCCAGGATCCCCTTCAGTTTGGGGGGGGGGAGGGTTGGAGGGGGGAGAGCACCCCGTTTTCCCCCGCCACCACCCGGCCCGTTCCTTCCAGAACATCTATTTTGGGCGTGTAAAACTTGCCAGGGAGCAGCGGAGAACAGGCAGCGTGTGAATCACTCGGGGCCAACGGGTTTAAAAATAAACCCAGGCGGCAGCGAGGAGCGGCCACGGGGCTCCCGGGTTTCGGCAGGAGGAGGCCCCGTGGCACCCAAACCCACCCTTGGGTGCTCGCCTGGGCTCCGGGCTCAGCCAGGGGGTCTACCTTGATACACACACGTGCGTTTGCATGTGCCAGTGTGCACGGGCACATGCCTGCAGCCATGTGCACACGCTTGTGTGCAGAGGGGTGCTTGTGAGCACCCGCACGCATGCACATGCTTGCACACGCATGCACAGAGGCGCTTGCGAGCACGTGCGTTCATTCACATGTGTGCTTGTGAACACATGTGTTCATGCACATGTATGCACACATGTGTATGGGAGCTTGTGGACACGTGCTAATGCATATATTTGCACACACATGCATAGGGGCGCTTGTGAACATGTGTGCTCATGCACATCCTTGCACAAGCATGCACAGAGGAGCACTCATGCATGCTCTTACCCACACATGCATAAGGGCACTTGTGAACACACGTATTCATGCACATGCTTGCACACATGTGTGTATATGTGCTGGTAAATGCATGTGCATATGAATGCTTGTAAACACATGTATGTGCTCGTGCACGTGCCTGCACACACGTGTGCACCTGCACACACCTGCTAATGTACCCCCCCACACACAGACACAACACGCCATTGCACGTGCTTGTGATGCCGGTGTGACGCTGCGTGTGCCTCTGCAGGCCCTTGCACACACACATGCACTCTTGCAACTCCATGCATGTATTTGTGGCACATACTCACACAAGTGCTGACTCATACACACATGCAAACTCACACACACGTGCAAACTCCCACATGCATGCGCGTGGTGGCACAGGCTTGCAATTACATGCTCAGGCCTGCTGGGACTTGCACACGCTTGCAACACACACGCACACCCATGCTTGCACACGCTTGCACACTCCTGCACATGTGTAGCAGCTCACTCCCTGCTGCTCTGGCAGTAATTACTGAACAACCACACCAGGTATGAAAGCTGCTGGCTGTAATTACAGTTGTAATTACAGGAGGGGGGTCGCTGAGGTCCGCCGAGGTGCAAAATGCAACGAAGTGGCCGAATTGTCCCTTTTGAGCTTTTCCCCGTGGGATTTAAACCCACTTCCAAGGTGGGGCCGAGCAGGGTGTTAACTCTGGAACCTACTGAGGGCCGCAGGGGTGAAGGGCGGGCGGCTGCCCGGCCCTGCCTCGGGGTGCCGGGGGGTGAGATGGGGTGAGGAGGGGTGAGATGGGGTGAGGAGGGGTG
>VXBJ01006323.1:6614-102004 GCA_013400055.1 Nycticryphes semicollaris
GCCTACTTGAACAACTGCTGCATTTCTCCTCAGCACTCTCCCCTCTCCATTTTTTTTCTGGCTTGCTTGCTGCCAGTATGAAATAGCTTTAGTTATACAGCGTAACTTACTTAGTGGTGCCCGTTAGTGGCACACATATGCTCCATGATGGAAACCTCACGTTTATGTTCTTGAAAATTTCCATGCACTACTAACTTTTCCAAGCTGTCCCCACCTCTGTTCTATGTAAATGTATGTCCTAAATCTTGTCATTTCCAGATCAATGGAGCAAATGTCTTACTGAAAATCCTATTCTGCCAGTTGTTAAAGTGCGCAACTGACTTAGAACCGAGAGGTTGATTTTCTGGAGGCTACTCAAACCTTAATGTTAAATATTCCTTGCTGAGTCAGTTGACATTGACTATGGCTGTAGGCAATTAATATGAATTTCCCAAATTACAACCATTTTCTCTTGGTAATTTCCCTTTCTTTTTTGTCTCAGAAACAGTTTCACGTGGGCAGACTATGACAGGTTGCTATTGTGAATCTGCTGCACTGCTTCCAGGTATTCATAATATTGTTTGCATTGCTAAGTGCTGTGAGGGAAAAATATCAAAGTTAAGGGATTATGCTCTGCTGAAGCTGATTAAACAGTTCTTTCAGTTTGCAGAGTTGCAATAAATAAAAATCTCTTACACACAAAACCGAGTTATCCAGGTTGTCTGTTAATGAAACAGATGTCAGTTTGCTTAAACACCAGGCTTCCTTTTTTTCTGTACTTCAAATCCTTTAATTTCTGCCTGAGCAAAAGTTAAGAGTGTGCTCTGGCATAACATTTCCCTACAAGATAAGAAAATTCCTTAATTTGGCTCTTCCAGAATTAAAAAGAGGGTCTTACGTAAAAAAGAAAATGTTGGAGAAATTGGATCTCGTTCCTTTGTTCTGTTTTTCATCTTATTCATAATCACTCCATTGGAAATGAAATTATAAAGTGGTTCAACAGAGGGTAGAATTCATCTGGCTTAATCTTTTCACCTTAAGGATCTGATCTAACAGGTTGTGTAGGCTTCCTATGCGGTAGATGGAGAGAGAGAGATAGCTGTGAGAGGGCTGTTCATCACATCTCTGCAGAAGTGGCTGTGAAAAGTAAGATAAAACATTCTCTGCAAGAGATTCACTGTATTCAGCAATAATGGACAGATTAGATTGGATCAAATCCTTAATTTTTAAAAATCTGCAGTTAAGTAAGACACCTTAATTTTTCTTTAGGAGTTTAAAAACATGGAAAAAACACTTTGCAGATTCTCTGAAAAGTTGGAAGCAGCTTTGTACAAACAGTAGCTTTGTTGAGGTTTCTCAAGTGGTGTTAAGGCAAATAACATTGAGGAAAAATAATACTATCAGGGTGCAGCTATTTGATTAAGGAGTTTGTGTACTCCTTCAGCATACAACAGAATCAAGGGGAGAAATATGTTAATATTTAGTTAATATGTAGCAAGACTCATAGAAAATAAAGGCTAACTGGAAAATGATATATTATACCTAATTTATAACACAGCCATACTATAATTATAGAATATACTAGACATAGGCTTTGGGGTTTTTTTAGGATTTTGTTGGTTTTTTGTTTGTTTGATTGTTTTTAATTTGGAAATGTATTCTTATTACATATATATTCTATTGTACAACAAGGACTAATCTTTCCTATGTCAATTGTATAACTCTCTTAAATCAAGTATTTTTCTATCTCAGTGATGCATTTATAGGAACCAGAACAGTGTTGTTGGACATACGGGTGGTTGCAAGTATATTTTTGTTTCTGTTCTAAGTGTTGCAAAAACCAGCTGAAAGCAAAGGGGACATGCAGCTAGCACAGGTTACTCGCAGTTAGAATTATAAATGTTCTTTAAGTCTCTAGGGCTGTGTCTTTCCTGAAACCCAGAGCTGTGCTGCCAATCTAGGCAGGAACACCTGAGGTGATTTTCCTCCATTTAGTTTGAGTTTATGAGACTAGAGAGACCATCCTCCTAACACAGCTGGTCCCAGCCAGGAAGATGTTTCACAGCCAGTTAACCTTTTTGCTTGTGCAGAATAGGAGGAGGATTAATTTAACATCTGTGTATTAGGGGTTATGTCTGTGTAGGTGTGTCTAACAGTCATGTCCTGAAGAAATGGCATCCTGATCCCAGTGCATCCTGTTGATTTTCTCAGTGAGGGAATTGTAGATGGATGGCATTGGACACACTAACAGCTATTTGGCTCAGGATTGTGTTTCTGAGTCAGAGCGGGGAAATGGGCAGAGTCAGACAAGACTGAAGGGCAAAGAAGTGATTTGCCATCTTCAACTCTGGCTCAGCCACAATCATCTCTTTGCCAAGAGCCTGGTTTCCTCACTCACTTCCTTCTTCAAGCTTTATCAACTGCCCTTTTATTTCACAAAATTCACTTTGTCAAGCTAACTAGCAAAATATCTGCAGCTTCTTCATTGATAATCAGGTCATTTGACTGCTTTTGTAACAGTGATATGAGTCCACAGGAGCCATCACATTTGAGCACTGGGAAGTCACAATTTACTCATATTTGTTCTAAATTTAAAGGCCATAATAGTTAATCCCACATCATCTGATGTGTCAAGTAATCCATTATGTACTGGATATGAATACATTTGGTGATACAAACAATGTATTGTTTAAAGCAAACAGGCAAGTCCTTAACTGAACTTGGAACAGATTAGCCAACTCAACATTACCAAAGCCATGTCAAATTTTCACAAGAGCTACTGTCATCTAGTCACTCACTTCTTAGTCTGTTGTTGCAAACATGAGGACAGTTTCTGGAAGGGATTTTTTGGGGGAAGGAATGTAAGTAGAGTTCATTAGACTTCCTCTGAAATTTTCAAATTATGTAGAATGGAACAAAAACTTTTCAATGTATCTATTCCAAATAAGACAAGAAACCTTAGTCCTTGGTGCTGTCGTTGCTAGCCAAGGGGAGAAACTAATATCTAGTGTCTACCTGATTTTCAAACAACTGAATTCCAACTTAAATAAAATTCTAGGATTGGCAGAGAAATGCTGGTCTCACACATTTCCATAAGCCTTATCTGTTTTAGGGAGAGCTTAACAGTAGGATAATTCAGTAAGTGATTAACAGCGTGCTAAACTTTAAAATCTTAGCTAAGTGTTATGAAGGATTGATTGCGCATATTATAAGCCTTTAGATATAAACCATTGATCAAGTCTGGGACTAGGATTGGATCCAGCCACACCTCTACTCCTCTCTGAGAAGGAGTTTAGAAAACAATAGGTCCTTTCTGAACCTTGACTCAAAGGAAGGGTCTCCCTGACAGCTCTGTCTAACCCTGTCCTCTCTGCAGTAAATAACAGGGTGTGCCTTGCCATCCTGAAACTTGTTAAAACACTGTCACATCTACTCTCAAACTTCTTAAATCTCTGTTTCATATTGATAAATGTATTGCTGCTTCTCACTACATCTGTGACAACCTCATCTTTGAAGGAAAGCTTTCTCTTCATCCTTTTCTCACTCTTGCTTTTCCTTAGTGTCCCACTTCTACCTTAGCTAAGGAGAGTAAAAATTGTTGCTGGCAGTCAGTGTAGAATACTAGCCTTCATTTAGCTCGGTCAGTGCCATCAGATTCAGATTTACATTTTCTTACTGTAGCTTTTGGCATCTTATTAGGGAGTACTTCAGGAAAACAATCAAACAAATAAGCAATCAAACAAATAAGCAAGCAGACAAACAAACTTACATTTGCATTGTCTTCCATAATTAGAACTATAAGGTAAAGTGTACTTGTTTGCCTAAGGTTAAGCATTCTTTACAGCTTCTTTGTTTCAATCATTTAGAAAATATGGGACAAGGAACCCAATGAGTTCAAAGGATAAAATAAACTACTGATGGGGGTTTGTTTGCTTTGGTAGCTTTACCTAAAGTTGAATATTCAAGCTGATATTTCCAACACCTGTTACTGAGAACTGCATATCTAACTGTTCAATTTCTTAGCCAAGTCTGCACAGGTAGCTCAACTGCAGAACAAGTCTTAAAATTGCTTACACCTCTCATGAGTACTGTATTTCAATGAATCTATAAAAACTGGCCACATAATCAGGTTTCTCCCTAAGGAATTGGATCCACAAATATAGATACTTAATCTTTTATAAGAAACTCACTCTCATTTACTTAGTGTACCAAATGTCTCATGAGATATAATGATAAACTTTTACCTTGAGCTAAATGATTGAAATTTTAGGTAATAAATACTGAGCTAAAGCCAGTTTCCTCAGTTACTTGTCAAACTGGTTGTTGATTTGAATCCATTATTATTTGAGGAACTGCTTACTGAGTAAAGAAATCTTCCATAGTAGCACAAATTTCCAGCATTATTGGCTAATTAAGGCTTTGTCTACGCTGGCAGCTGGGGACTTTAGGCAATCTCATGCCCATATGCACTAACCATTTACATTGTAAATCTTTTGGCTAGGTCTTAAGTGACAGTCTTGCCTGATGCTGCAAAAAATGTTGGCATGAGGCTGATCTGACCCCTTCATACCATGTGCTTTGAATTTATCTGGGCACACAATCTGTAAGCACTATAAATCGATCTGCTGCACTCCCACAAGTCCCTGTGTTTGATTTCTTGCAGTTCCTGCAAACTCTTTCTTTTCTTTTTGCCACCCATAAGTACAGATAATCTCAGAAAAGGGCAGAAAATTCACAATTGATTACTAAAAGAGCTCAATTTCATATGGTATAAAGGAAACTGTGATTTGTCTTAGTCCTTAATCAGGCAATATGAGGCATCAGTTGCATGACTTATGGTCTTTGGAAATGGAGGAGCAGTTTAGGTTCACTATGGACGATTCAAAGTTGGTCATAAATATCAGATGAGATTTCCTTTGCACAGCATCACGAAGGCAATGCTTCAAGGTAGCTCATGGCAGAGACGTAACATTTAGCAGAATAAAATGAAGTTCAGCTTGCAAACATGCTGACATTTTTATGAACAGATTTTTCCAAGTCTTCCTTTTTCTTGATTTCATTACATGAGCACCTAAGAACAAATTGGGCCCTGTGCAGTACATAGTGAAGAGAAATAGTTTCAAGACCAATAGTCTTGAAAACACAAGGAATGATAGAATTGATCAGACAAGTCAGAAAGTAGCCTGCTTTTATTGAGTCCAAAACAGGGCATTTTTTTACCACTCTTCATATTTTGTTCAGTGGCTAACAGTTTCAGTTTTTAATTTCTACAGTTCCTCTCCTTTTTTTCCTCCAGCTTTTCTGCATAACTCACTGTCACTGATACTACTTATTCTTCTGTTTAAAAGGATGAAGGATGTTCCATGACATCCATAAATCCATGACACCATGACAGGGTGACTTGCTGGCAGACTGCTGGAAGATTTCTTGGGCTGCAAGAAGTTTTTCTGGTGACTACGTGTTGGGTCTTCTCAAAAGATGTCTAAGGAAACACCACAACTGTCTGAGTGGGTACCCCAAATTTCAAGTTCATTATCTGTCCAGGGTAGATGAGATCCAGCAACTGTCTAGATGAGCACGGCTGGTAGACTCATCTCTGAAAAAGAAATAATGTTTTCAAATTTCCTGAACTGCTGCACGCTTAATCACCTGGACAGGTTTTGTAAAACTGTCCCACAAAAGACATATAATTAATGCATCAAGGAGTGTAGCTTTATTGAATGACTAATAACAAAACAGATGTGATTACAGGAAGGAATAGTATTAATCTTAGCAGTAAGTGCTGAGTGTGGATGTTCCTTCTGAAATGCTCCAGTCAAAGGTATCATCTGACTTCTCGAACACAAAATCTGTATTTTGCCAGATTTCACCTCTGTAAGGAAAGGATACTGACTAGGCAAGTCTGCTTGGCATGTCTTTCAGCCCATCTGCACATGAATCTTATGGTTCTAGGATGTCTCCTAATAGTTTTCATCAACTCCAAGTTTTACACTTCCCATCTGATGGATCAGCTGTATATTTATACTCATGTATACATAAAACATGATCCTACACATCACAGTGTAATGCAAAGCCTCTTGCTTGAACTGTTAGCACAGGACACAGCTGGATCTCAGGCTGACAAATGCTCTCTCAACAATAAAGTTCAGGAGTTATTGTGGACCTAAGATCCTCCTCAACTGACAGTCCAGGATCCAGCCATACCATTTGGAGCATAACAACTGTACATGGGCCCAATGACTTGGCTTTCAGATCAGAAGACAGCCCTGATAATGTTTACATCACTTGTATAGGATGCAGTCCCACTTGTAGAATGGAAAGCCTATACTCTGTTACCTATACAGATAAACAAAGCTGCTGCACCTTACAGAATAGTAAATATGGGCTCCATGTATCATGTAGGTGGTAGACTTAAATGCTGTGTGAGGATAGTAACAATTTCTAAGCTAAATGAATAGCTCTTGTTGGGTTTATAAGCCACAAGTTGAATAAACTACTGCAAACCATCCAAAAAATTTGAATAATTACAGTTTCCCATAAAATCCAGATCTATTCCTGAATTCACTGTGGTGGAAAGTGTGGAAAGGCTCAAGTTGAAAATAAAATTCAGTGTTGGTCTATGGTTTGTTTGTGGTTATGAGACAACCAAAGGTCAGGATGAATTCCTTGAGCTGTCTCCATCGTGACCTGTCACAGGACAAGAGTGCAAATGACCTTTGTGACTTCTGAGGTTGGCATCCATGACTAGCTCTCCCTCTCTGCCAGCCCAAAGGTAGGTTGTTGCTTTAGAATAAGAATAAGTCATCTTCCATAACACATTGTGATTAGGTTGTCATATATTGTTTTTGGCAAACACCCATGGAAAATTTCCATGTATCCTAATGAAAAGATCCTCTTCCCACCAGCCCACGAACCCGATGTGAAGGCAGATGTGATATAAGGGGACACAACAGGGTCAATACATTTCAGAAGATACTTCTCACAACTGTCACTACCGTTTTACTACTACTTCTTATATAATGTTTTCATTTGTTTCATTTTTTGTAATAAAAAAAACCCAAACAACAACAAAGCCATGTTTACAGTTCAGCAAAGAACTGAAATGTGTGCTCCAGTACATTCTCATTCAGGACAAGGTGGAAAAATACTCTTAGCATTTTTGCTCACATTCCTTTGACCGTAATGAGATTTGAATACATTCATTATCTTAGGCAATTGTTTAAATGCTGCTTTGAGAGTGAGTCTATTTTCAAATAAGGGTGTCAGTCATTATGAGCCCTCAATCAAAGGACACATTGATCAGACAATTAAAAACAGAGGTATCTTTATGTCCAAAATATGGAATAATTAGAACACCATGGAAACTGCCTCAAACCTACATCAGGAATAGTCCTACTGCACAAATTCCTGTAAAGCAGAAGTGGAATGGTAAAATCAACATGTTGTCTCATTCTTTCTGCTGTGTATTTTTTAATTCCATCACAAAGCACTGGAGGAGTCAAACTGCTCAACACTCATAAGAGTGCAGTCCCCTCTGTAAAGATACAGACTCTAGCCCAATTTTACTCTGGAAAACCACATCATTGTCACATTTGCTCATACACTACTGGGAACTGCAGGCCTATGTAGACATAGGATACGTTTATTTAAACAGAATCCATTGAGTTACTCTTCTGCAATTCTGTATGTGTAACAAATAAAGGCTTGACCTATTTTGGACTTTGGGTGTTTTCACAGTTGCAGATGATTAAAAATATCCAAGATAATGGTATAATACTAACCTATTAACTAATATGTTACAGAAATAAAAGAGAAGTTCATAACATTGTTTCATCTGGAACTGATGCAGAGAAACATTTCTTGACATCATTTTGACACAGAAGCAGAACTTTCTCTGTGATACACGTTTTTAAAAATTAACAGACTTTTAATGAAAAATGTGAGAATTAATCTTCAAACTCTTTAGGAAGACTGTAGAAATGAATGGTATCAATACATGAAGTAATTTGAGATGTCTTTCTTTTTACCTGTTTTGGTGTTATACAATATCTGATCACATCTAAGCTGTGAAACCTTTTCTGTCTGTCATGCATGTTTTCAAGTGGAATAGGAAATACCTAGGTTTTTAAGAGGCTGTTTCTGAGACACTAGTAGCATGCAATGTGAGCAATATGGTCAGAACATGAAGCTGTCTCTGGGTTATTTTACCTGCTGATATTACAGTAAATTAGTACAGCAGAAACAGTACCACAAGTTTCACGATCTGTGAAATTATATATTCTGAGGGTATTCACTGCAGCAAAGATTCTTTAGTTATTTAATTGTATCACACTTTTTGCAAGTTTCAGCTAATCCCTGACATTTATGTAGGCACTATCTATCATTTTTCACCATAGAAAATCAGTATTATCTTTTTATCTGAGTACAGATAAGGATTCCTCGCTGCAATTTACATCATACAAGCATTCAGGGTCTACAACCAGGAAGACTTCTTCTAACTGTCCTTCTTGGCGAAGAGAAAGCAGGAAGGAGAATAGCAAAACTTTAGATATTAAAAAATTAGATAAATGGATAGATAAGGCTTTTCCAGTACAGTAAATATTAGCATACACCCTATCCCATAATCAAAGTACATGTTTTCCTGTTTTTTAACCTCCTCCATTCTTAGAGGTGATACAAGACACAAGCATTTATCAGTCATATAATCTTTGACATTTCAGAAAACTACTGGCTGCTCACAATCCTAAAATATTACTCCAGTGATTCGTGAAGAATTTCCTTTAGCTGGCACTGAATGCACTGAATGATGACTATACGACATGTGACCTTTTCAGTGCTTATAAATATTATACATGATTTTACAGAAATAATTTTCAACAATGCGTCAAAATATTTACTTACTTATTGTGGAATTGGGTTTATAATGAACTAAAGGATCCTGCCTCATTCATCCAGAGTAATTGAGAGCATAATTGACTGAAAGCAATTTCTACCAGCCACCTGCATGAAGGAGCATTTGTTGAAATTGCTTTTTCCCTGTAAGCAATTATCAGATTTGTTACTGATAGTATCACATTGAGCTTCATTAACCAACATCTCCTGGATCCTGCAAAACTGAAAGTGCTTAATTATAATCCCAGTTTACTCTGCTTGTCATTGCAAATGTATCCTACCCACAAAAATTAAACTTATTAATTGCAGATTTATTGCTGAATAAAGCAATAGCTGAGTTAGATTTTTCTAGTTTGTGTTTGGCATGGAGATTGTGTGGTTGGACAGGGAAACACTAAAATTATTGACAACTGAAGGGAGGTTTTGTCACCTCTCTAAAAACCGAGATGTGATATTGTGCTGGTTGACGTGTTAGCCCAACTTTATGTTGCAGCTCTCTCCCTACTAAACAATAGTTCTATCTGGCAGATTAAGACATCTACATTTAAATAGCAACATGTAGGTGTGCAATAGGTGTTCAAATCACATTTGTTCAGCAATACAAGGAAATCTGCAGTTGTTCTTCTACCAAGTGTCTGAAAACCAAACAAAAAGTGTTAGAAACAAACAAAAGTGTTAGGAAAAAAAAATCAGCCAAACCGCCAAACCTAAAGGCAGATGAAAATATTGATTTAACTGTTAATTCATTTTTAATTAGAAGCAGTAAAGTACCTTTCAAAAAATCCTTAACAAAGGCAACCCAAATTCAACAAATCTTTTTCTATTCTCATGTGGTTATTCACTAAATAATGGTTAGGTACAATGTGGTTATTTTTAAGTCATGGGAAAATATTTTATGTTGGAAATTGCCTCCAAGAAAAATTCTAACAAACAATTGGCTTGGTTTGGTTTGAGGTTTTTTGGCTTTTTTTTTTTTTCAGTTGAAGAAAGCATGAGTGATAAAGCAATTAATTGGTAGATATCATCTCTCTTGACTTCTATAATGCCTTTGACGTGATCCCACACACACAACACTCAGGCTGCTACATTGGAGAGATATGTGTGTGACAGATGAAATGTTCCTTAGGGTGTGGAGCTGTTAGAACAAGTCCAGAGCAGTCCCAAGAAGATGCTCAGTGAGCTGGAGCCCCTCTGCTGTGAGGACAGGCTGAGAGAGTTGGGGTTGTTCAGCCTGGAGGAGGCTCCAGGTAGACCTGACAGCTCTTTCCAGTATCTAAAGGGGGGCCAGAAAGAAAGCTGGAGAGGTATGCTTATAAGGGAGTGTTTGTATAGGACCAGGGGTAATGGCTTTAGACTGGAATACAGTAGATGTGGATTAGATATTAGGAAGAAATTCTTTAGTGTGAGGGTGGTGAATCCCTGGCACATGTTGCCCAGAGAAGTTGAGGATGCCCCATCCCTGGAGATGTTCAAGACCAGACTGGATGGAGCTTTGAGCAACCTGATCTAATGGGAGGTCTCCCTGCCCATGCCAGGAAGGTTGGAACTAGATGATATTTAAGGTCCTTTCTAGCCTAAACCATTCTATGATTCTATGGTTTTATGGATAAGGGACTGGCTGTGTGGTCATATCAACAGCGTTAAAGTCAATGTCTCAATGTCCAAGTAGGTAGTCATTACTTAGTGACTAAGCAAAATTTCCCACCTAATTTCTTTGTACTTTGACTTTAAAAAATCATAAGAAATTTTCAGTACCAAAGAAGCAATACCTGCTGTTATCATTAGCTGTAATAATTGTTTCTTGAGAATACTAATTAATTTTAGCCAGGGAAAAATGAAAAAATTATTTAAATTTGATTTATCCATAGTTAACGGAAAGTAAAGCATATAACTATATTGCAAATTTGCAGATTCTAATTCACATTACAGTCAGCGTTCTCTAGAGTCATTATCTGTCCATTATAGCACATTATATTGAAGGTAGGATTTAAGATGCTGGGCATTTTCTATGTTAGCCAAAAAAAAAAAAAAAAAGATATTCTAGTAAAACCAAAAAGTCCAGTCACAAAGCAGTTAATCAGTTAATCACAATCTACATTGAATGAAAGCCCTCAGATCTATGTAAAGCTTCCAGTAATTTTTAAAACTTTTGATTAAGTTTATAAATGGGAACTAGGCCTTTATTCAGATGATAATGAAATCTCCTCAACTTCTAAAAATGGCCATGTGCATGTAGAGGAGAAATAGTAGTTGCATCTGGCTATTAGATGACTAGAGATTATTGTAATGTGTTTATTCTGCTGTGAACTCTGGTTTCACTCAGCAGCAAATTCATCTTCTCTCAATGCTTAAAGGTGAAATTTGGTGTATTAAATCTTCAGCTAAAATAAATACAAATGATTGTGAAATTAAATTTTTTGTTATGGTAGCTAAAGTAGACAATATATGAGTCTTGCACAAAAATTAAGGAGCAGAAGAATCTTGTCTGAAAATTATTATTTTTCAAATGAAGAGGCAGTTTCAAAGAACCAATTTAACTAAAGTAATACGTACAATAAAAATGTTTTTTAGATTTTAATTTCCTTCAAAAATGTCAATAGATTAGTTTTTTCTGTGCCAGTTGTGAATTTCTTTTTAATGTTGATTCCTCCTTGTACAGAGACAAAAATATTTAACTTGTGTCAAAAAACAGATCATGCTTTCAACAATGTGTTTCCATTTCTTAGTTTGCTTTTCCTTTTTAGTTGTATCTTTATCTTAATGCAAGCAAGTCAGTCCATGAGATAGAAATCTCAATATGTGCGATGAGTTTAATGATGAGGTGCTGGTTTCCAAAGTGATATGTGAAGGTTGAAGAGATTTACTTTGCTTCACAAATATCTTTCTAAGTCATATCAGGTATCCATAAAACATTCAGCAAGGCCCAAGCCACCTAAGCCAGTGGCATTTTAGGGTTTTGCAGAGCTTTTCACCATATCATTGGGTTTCCCTGCTCGCAGCACCAGCATGCTGTCTTGAAAGACACCATTCATGAACTCTTTGGAGGAAATGTTGATTCATTTTGCCTACACACCCTGCATGATTTGGCCATAATTCATTGCTGATGCCTATGGACACTATTGCCACATGTGCCACTACTTACCACATAAACAGGTAGAAGATCCAGAAGCAATAGCCCATTACGTTACAATATTACCATACAAAAAACATTTAGGTCAGAAATATGACCTAAATAAATAAAATGTGAGCTTCACAATTTTTTTTTCTGAAGTCATATCTGTGTCATATGTTTGTGTTTCTGATTTTGATATTTGGATATCCTAGGACACTACTATTTCTTTAGAAGTGGTGAAGCTCTGTTTAAGTGACACCAGTAGCACCTGCAAATCCAGCCCATGAAGAAAGGCAGAGCCTTCTGGCAAGTGCACCCATGTTGGCCGTCCACAAAAGAAAGAGAGGAAGAGTAAGAGATAGCAGAATGTTGTGGAATCTCTGTAATTTTATTGTGTATCTTTAAACTCTCAATCTAAAAACCCTGGGTTGCTCAAAGGATTTATAATGACACACTCTGTGGACCACTGATCATTTCTCCTACTATCAGATGATGGTTTTCAGCATCAATCTAACTTGTTGTGAAGCTAAGGACATTTGCATCTACTTTTAAGCTGCTAACCAGTCTAATAATCAGGTAGTGTAATGAATGAAATAATAATAAATTAGAGAACAACCAATACATGCTTACTGTGGACCTAAAAGCATTAGAAGAACTGAGAAGTTGGATAAGCGTGGGGGATTTTGTATTTACCTTTTAAGCATACCAAATTCCCTGCCCATTCTCAATTGCACTTCTTCAAAATAAGAAAAAAAAAAATTAAATACAGCAGAGGTGTGAAGATAAGATCCCTGGTGTCCTATATTTGTCACTAATTGTGGACTGAAGCTATTACTTACAGAAATTTAAATTTGCTCTCAGTTTTAGCCCCAGCACTGTTCAGAAAAGAGCTACCATAGACCAGTTGCAGCATCACTACAAAATACACATTTCCTGATTTTTTAATCTGTATTCCTCTGTTCAGCTATGGAAAATACCTCTAGAAGACTGAAAACAAAAGGCTCCTGCTAAAGGGGACTGAGGAAACTGTGATTTTCCCAGGTCAAAAAGAGAAGAATTCAGATCTCCTGAACCCTTACCAGCAGCAATAAAGTCTCACTGATACATATCCTTTAGACCAACCAAGCTTTCTTCCAAACTGAAATCGGTCAATTTTTTTATGAAGTGAACATGTAAGTCCATGCACATTGATCTGGGTTTTGTCATAAAGAGAAATGTCAAACAGCTGTAGAAGCCATTTAAAATTAATTCTTTTACTACTCCATACTTAATTAGAAAGGAAAGACAAGTCTTCAAGCAGTATTGGTCTCTACCATGTAGGCTACATCATGCACCCCACTGTGCTTGCACTCATACAAATACAGATGTTCATGAACAGTTGCATTCGCTTGAAATGGCATGTTTGCAACTGTTAGTGATTTCTCTCAGGCTGTTGTGGCTTCTTAAATCTTTTCCTGTGCCTTGTAGCACAGATGATTTGAGATGTCTTAGGTAAAATTGCATTTTGCAATAGTGACAGAAGTGTGAAGGTTTTTATGGAGATGTGATGATGAGTCACAAGAGGGATCAGTGGGGTTCTGAAGGATGAAGTCGTGGGTTTGAAATAAGCTCCAGGGATCTGAAGCGGGGGGTGAGCTTACGGATGAAACCAAACTGAGTAGAGGAAGAACAATGAAAGATATCAGGAAGTTATTCCTGGGAGAAAACCACCTTTCCCCCTTTTTTACCATTTGTTAACTTACCCTTGACAGCTGATTAGTTTGTTAGGTTACTGTGGGACTGTAGCATACTCTTCCACTGCCAGTCTCCTTCTCCCCAAAATCACAGAATCTTAGTGGTTGGAAGGGACCTTTGAGATCATCGAGTCCAACCACGTTAAAAAAAAAAAAAAAAACAACAAAAAAACACAAAAACAACAAACAACAAAAAAACCCACACAAAAGCAAACAAACAAAAAAGCCACCCACCAACTAAACCCCACACCCACAACCCCACGCACAACATCCCAGCTTTCAGCTTTTATCTCACACATTCCCTTATAGAATCTTAGGATCATAGAAGAGCTTGGGTTGGAAGAGATCTTTAAAGATCACCTAGATCCAGCTCATCTGCCATGAGCAGGGACACTTTATGCTAGATCAAGTTGTCAAAGCTCCACGCCGCCTATCCCTGAACACTTCCAGCAATGGGGCATCCACAACTTCTTTGGGAAACCTATTTCAGTGCCTCATCACCTTCATTGTGAAATATGTCTTTTACATATCTAATCTACCCTTCTTCATTTTAAAACCACTTTCCCTTGTTCTGCCACTACAGGCCCTGATAAAAAGTCTCACTCTGCCTTTCTTAGACAAGGTATCACATAAAGGGACCTCTGGACCCACTCTAACAGGTCCATGTCTTTCCTGTACTGAGGGACCCAGAGCTGGATGCAGTACTCTGGGTGATGTTCCACAAGTGCAGATTAGAGAGGGAGCTTCACCCGCCTTGATCTGCTGGCCACCCTTCTGCAGCCCAGGAGACCATTGGCCATGACTAATTTCTTGGGAACCTTGGGCTCCCGTCACTGCAGTGAAGAGTGGGTAGGGCATCTCCTTAAGGCAATGGAATGGGGGAAAGGGGTTGTAGGAAGAGTCTGGAGCCTGGAGCAGCCCTGGGAAGCTGGGCTGAGAGCAGAAGGTGGCATGGAAAAGGTAACAGTAGTACTGAGAGGGACTCTTTCCCCTTTTGCACTACCGTCCAGCACTGAGAAGCAGATTTCTCTCTGTGGCAGGAACAGTGAGGCTGTTTGTATTGAGTTGTGCAGGCAGGAGATAGAGTTTAGCATTTTACATAGTGTAGTTTCCTCAATTAACCAGGCCTTGTAACCTTTAGTACAGGAAACATAGTAAAACTGGTTTTTTTGTCCCAGCAGACCACTGATACTTACTCTGCCAGCTGTAATTGCCACTTCTCAAGAATTCTGGTAGGATAAAATACAAGCCGTACTTAAGTGTCTCCAGTCATTTGCTCTACTGTAATGCAGCAGAAAAAGGAGACATTTGGCTCAGAGTTCAAATTCTACTTTTTTCCCCATAATCTCTACCTCCAAACAGTTCAGGAAGCTGAAAGCCTGCTTGGACCTGATGAACTTGAAAATCTATTACAATCTGGCTGTTATTCACTGGGATTTGATCAATTGCATAATAAGAAAAAAATTACCCCAAGAAGTTTCACTGTTTTCAGCGTGACAGCCTGGAACTGATGGCAGACATTGTTCCAGGCTCCTGGTGTGACCTGGTGAAATAGCTGAGCTCAGCAATGTAATCGCTGAGAAGGTCACTCCTGTAGCTCAGTCATAGTTAAAAAGTCAACATCTGTAACTATTTCATGTCTGATTCCTTTAGATGGAGGAAGTTGATCTCCTTGGCCCCTACCAAAACATCTACATGTTCAGCTTTACATCATACCAAAACATCTACACGTACAGCTTTACATCAAGGGATGAAGATACAGATGTGTAGCCAGATACCTGAACAATTTGGTAGTGATGGCTTCAGCAGCTCTCACGAGTTCATCTGCTTTCACAAGAGCTAAATTACTCAGCAGTTGCTCAGCAAGCACAAACCCATGGCTTGTTATGTGATATCTTGATTCCTTGCAAACTGCTCCAGGAGCCATAGGATAAGAAATCAGACAGCTGATGGGTTTCTCTTAAAAAGGTCTCAAAAGCTCTGTTGTAATACTCATGTTTCCAACTCCAGCTATCCACTGATGTGTTCAAATCTCAGTCCACTTTTGTGCCTGACCTTGTTTCCTTAGCCACTGAAAACCAGAACACAACTATCCAACATTCAAAACTGAAGCTGTGGAAGCAGAATCAAAATTAACATCTTAAATAATAAACAAACCCAAACACACTCACAAGATCCATTGTGGAATGTCTTATTCATTATTGTCTACTTCATACTAAAGGTTTCCATTTTTTCTTTGAATCAAATTTTCAATCAAATTCTGCCAGTCATAGAATCATGGAATCATTTAGGTTGGAAAAGACCTTTAAGACCATCGAGTCCTATCATTAACCTAGCAGTCCTCATTCTCTGCAACTGGAAGGATGGAGGAAAACACTACTTGTGCTCCTGATCCTTTAACCAGCTGTCCCAAGGCCCTGAAGTCTCTCTTGATTGCTTTCAGACTTCTTTTTGTAATTTCATTGTTGCCTACCTGAAAAATCAATAATAAGCAGTAAGCTGGGGGCCATATGAAGGTAGAACGTTTTCTCTTCACATCTATAACCTGAACCCAAGCAAAGCTGCAAAGTTCCCTAAGAGAAGTGGGTCTGGTCTGCACATTGGTCCTTCTGTTCCCTTCAGAAAGGAGTCTCCTATGAGAGACTTGTCTTTCTTTTTTTCTTTAGAGATTTTGATGCAGGATGTAGGCTGACAAAATAATCGACACCAAACTAGATGAACTATTGTCCTCATTGTTATGTGGTTCCACTTTCAGGACCTCATACCTATTACAGAAGGGCACCTGGGAAGATGGAGTAGTCAGAGAGATGTGTTTGGGCAGGAACTTGTTGCCATTGCCTGCTATTCCTTAAGTCATTGTGTTCAGCCAGGTGGAGAGAGGATAGGGAATCTTCCCTGTGATGTGTCCTGTTTGCCTGACAGGCCTGTCCCAGGGAAGACAGAATGCAGTTCCAGTCATCCATCTATCTATCTGTCTGCCTATCTATCTATCTATCTGATGATTCTCAACTTGCCTCCTCCCAGAGATGTGTCACTAGAAGTCATCAATGTCATCAACAAAGACTCATTTCTGTCTTCATGAAAAGTGCAGACACCTTGGACAGAGGGCTTGAAAAAACATGATTACATGATTTTTTAAAACTCTTTCAAGTCACCTTTAGGACATTAAAAATAATGTGCAAGAAAGCTCCAAGAGGAACTCATAGATATGATATGATATGATATGATAACTTCTTAGTTATCCATTACTCAAGGAATGTGGGGCTAAGTGCAATGGTGTGTAATAAGAAAATGTGTATACAAAGCATACATATACATTGTTTTATGCCACACCATTGTGCTAAATCCTCCATTCACTAAACCACACTGTAAAAATAAATTGGCATAAAATGAAATATATTCTGGAAAGAAGTAGGAAGTTCCTCCTGACTGACAGCGGCTTGCAATGCCAGGGCTTGTTCTATATACATGCTTACAAAATGCAGATTATGTTTCTCTCATGCTGGCAAGCCAATAACTAAGTTTCACTGCTTTTGGCATTCACGAGATTTTTGTCATACCTCCCTAATATGCCTTAAGGGTACTTGTTGATACCAAGAATTGAAACAAAGCTTATGCTTTCGGTTGCCAAGTCACTTCAGCCAGATGGAAACATAAATCTGGAGCCAGAAAATATTATTACTTTTATTTGAATTTGGAATGTACAATGGTGGCTTTGTCTTTACCATGCAACTGTTTCTTCTTATCATGAAAAAGTCTAACATACGACCTATCTCGTTAAGGCTTCCTTTGTTGCTGTCCTAACAAGTTGGATTGAATATGTTGCGAGGTGTATAACCTAGTTCTGGTAAATAAATGCACCGTGTTCCTTTATGGAATTTACTTCCTCTTCAGCTGAGGAAGCAGTAAGAATGAGTAATGGTTGTAAAATGAAGCCAGGCAAATCACAGCAGAGCAGCACACACAGATTTAATAGAGAAGGCTAAACATCCCTGGTAGTTCTTCTTGGTGCCTGTAAATCAAGACTATATGTCTTTTTTGGAAGATCTCTTCTCATGCAACTTGAGGTGTTCTTAGTATAATGCAGTTGTATCTGGACAAGATGTTATTGTTGTATTGTACAAAAGATGTTAGGAGTTGTAACCATCTCAGTCGAGTTTATAAATCTGTGAAATTCTAGAGTCAATAGTAAAGGTCTTAATTTGCTGGGACTGTGCAGAGGATATCTTTACAATAGCAGTACACTTTGTATTTTTTTTTTTGTGTATAAATGATATTTTTCTGAATAATTTGTCTGGGAAGATTTAGTGAAAGGAGAAAAGTGACATGTAATCGAGAGCAAAGTATCACTGCAATGCTACACTACTTCAGTAAAAGGAGGTGTTTCCCTGTGTGAAATACAACAGATACTGAGATACTCTCCTGTACTTTTTCTGGTATTTACTCCTGAGACTGGAAATGAAAATGATCTTCAAATGAAAACAAAGCAGCAAAATAATCAGGCTGAGAGAGCTGGGGTTGTTCAGCCTGGAGAAGAGAAGGCTCCAAGAGACCTTATAGCATCTTCCAGTATCTGAAAGGGGCTACAGGAGCTGGAAAGGGACTCTTTGTCAGGGAGTGGAATGATAATACGAGGGGTAATGGTTTTGAATGGAAAGAGGGGAGATTTAGATTCAATACCAGAAAGAAATTCTTTCCTGTGAAGGTGGTGAGGCAGTGGAACAAGTTGCCCAGAGAAGCTGTGGATGCCCCATCCCTGGAGTTGTTCAAGGCCAGGCTGGATGGGGCTTTGAGCAACCTGGTCTGGTAGGAGGTGTCCCTGCTCATGGCAGGGGGGTTGGAACTTGATGATCTTTAAGGTCCTTTCCACCTCCAACCATTCTATGATTCTGTGAATCAGGTTCATCAAACTTTCCCAAATGGTGGCACAGGCCAGACCTCTGTCAGAGACTGCAGAGCAATGATTTTTAACAGAGGTGCTATATTTTCTTCACATGCAAATAGCACACGCAAACAAAAAATGATGGACCCACAGTAGAGGAAACATCAGCCTTCTGATTTAAACTTGGCAATTTTATCTTCTCTTCAGCCCAAAGAAAGTGGAGAGGGGAAGCATCAGCTGGCCAGAACAAAACCTAAGAGAAAAGGTGAGAGTTGAGGAGAAATCAGTGATGCTTTTACATATTACTTGCCTCCTACCATATAACAGCAGAACCAGAATCTTTTCTTAAAGCACCTGTTGCTGAAGGGATGACTGTGGTGCCCGGGACATGGAGGGTTGGTGGCTTCAGTGAAGTGCTGGATCCCTAGAGCTGCCTGATTCACAGGCCAGCTCTCTCACCAGGCTGCCCAAAACACCTGCATCCCACCGGCTGGTGTCCGAGCCAGGAGCCAGATGGTCTGGGAGTCTGGAAACATGGAGACCGACGCTTCCAGGGCAATCTGCATACGTGCAGCTTTTCCAGGGCTGATCCAGAGCTGCGAGTCCTCCAGCCTGTGCAGACCTGATGGAGTCTGGCCAGTGCCACCATTAAAAGGCACTGCTGTTACAGACCAGATTGTCCCTTACTGTCAGCAGCTGTCAGGCTACCTAGGGAGCGTATTTTGCTAAGGGATCACAAGTGAATCAGCATTGTTGAAAGAAGGCAGTGCATAATTTCCTTTTTTACTGATGCCTCTGTGTTTCTGGCTGCCTCTTCTCGTGCAGAGTATGTTTTCTCCTCTGCAAAAGTCGCTCTTTCCCCAAACTCCAGAGTTACTGTGTGATGGAAAAACCCGCGCCTGTAAACACGGCAGATTTTACCAGAGATTAAAAGCACCATCTAGTGGCATCAGGGTGAGTTTACAGGAGACAGAGAAATTCTGGCTCATTTGCA
This sequence comes from Nycticryphes semicollaris, assembly GCA_013400055.1. NCBI lineage: Eukaryota > Metazoa > Chordata > Aves > Charadriiformes > Rostratulidae > Nycticryphes > Nycticryphes semicollaris. Next base: position 26,207 of record VXBJ01006323.1, read on the forward strand.
GTTGTTAAATTTGAGTCACAGAGTTTAACGGCGTCGGGGCCTTCCTTTGATGTGTCTCTCCATCACACCTTAGGTAAAGGTTTTTTCAGAATGCGAGACATGCTTGCAGGCTGCACGAAGCAAGCCCAGCTTCATCACAGGTTCAGTATCTCGCTGTCCCCCATTGCCACTCTATTGCTTACTCCCAAAAAAACCCCAGTGGCAGTTTTACTATGTTCTCCCAGAAACTGCTGGCAAATCCTTCAGAGCGGGACTTAGATACCACAGAGAATTAAACGAGGGAGGTTTCAAGCCAAAGGAAGTGTTCTGCTCAATTCCTTCTCCCCTGCCCCCACCAGTTCAATCATTCATGACTGAATTCAGAATAGGATACGTTATCATTGGTAGCAAGACAACATCTTTGGGCTCAGCAGTCTGCAGCTTTCCTCCAGTTGGCAGCCTGAATGGCCAACCTCTTTTACTTCTACTCTGACAAACATATGGGTTCAACGGTCCCTCATAAAGAATTCATATAGTGAATCATATTCAGCACATGCTTGTTTGTGTGTATTTGGTTCAACTGAGATAACGATCATCATAAGTATGTACAGTGGCAAGAGTCTGCAGGTCTTTGTGATGACTGCAGTCAAGCATGCTTTAATTCTTTCAAATAAGACATCACTTCAGTGAAAAGTTCAGCACCTGCACTTGTAAGCACATGCTAAATGGAAGTCTTTGCTGCTCTCACCACCTTGTGGTCATTGGTTTCTCAGCCAAACATCTGGGTAGTAGACTAATGAGGTGGATGCCTAACAGCTACTGATTAAACAAGAGTCCAGACAGGACAGCTGGTGTATTGCAGGGAATCCAAGGAAGTCCTCATACAGCACTTCAGTTACTTGTGAAGACTGAAGAGCCCATGTTCGTCAGGGACTGGAGTTGGTGTAGTTAATTAAACTTTTAGAAAGGGTCATATTGGCACACAGAGGAACAGAGTGTTCTGTGGGCATTTGTCAAAGGAAAGGGAAGGGAGAGGAAGGGCAGGAGTCAGAGACCAGGCCTTAAACACCTGAGTTTATGCATACTGTTATGTCGCGCTTGAAAGAATGAGTATGAAAGTTTCTCTTTCCCACCAGGCAGTGACTTCCAACCACATGACTGATCTGCCTCCCTGTCTTCACCCACTTAGCTATAATATTGTATTTTACATTTTCCTTAGCATCTTCTATCATCAGCCTTGCTTCCTAATGATCGGAAACACCAAGAGTCAGCTTCAGATTTTGGGATCATTAATGAACTTGCAGTTGGGATGATTAGTAACCTTTCAAGGTCTCACGAACTGCACTTTCAACCTCTGTTCTGATGCAGCTTCAAGTACTATATATTAAATAGGAGAAACACAAAAGGGCTTCTGTTCAGTGCTGGTGTCCCAGGCTGAGATTAGTGGTGAAGTCCATCTCCTAATAAAGATATCGGCTATGGGCTAATTCCAGCAGTGTCCTAGTCATTTCCAGTCTCAGTAAAAGCTCCAGCATCTTCCTCATAGAAATGCAGAACAGTTTGGAGTTAGCTTTATTTCAATGACATGGGCTTGATTTCTTCAGCAAGGTTATGGAAATCACTGATCCCACCTGTTCAGGGAGCTTCCTCTGGGAAAATTTCTTCTTTTCTGTACTCCATGTCCAGCTCCTTGACTAAGAAGAATTAAAAGGGATAGTGACACCCCCTTACACCTCTCTGACCCACAGACTTTGGTTCTTGCCTCAGCAGTAGGTCAGTGCCCTAATGGAGATAGGATTTGAATTGTGATAAGGAAATCAATTGCAGTAAGTAACATATGTTAAGGACATAATCAGTCCTTATTTCTCATATAAAGTACAGGAGAATGATATCTTGCTTGTCTGCTAAATGCAAAAGAAATAGTAAGACCTGTCCTAAATCTAAAATATTTTAAAATAAACCAAACCTGTTTGTACCCCTGTCACATAATTCTAATGGCACATACATAGCAGTTTCACAGATTGAATTAATTAAACAACTACTGGGTGTATGTTTCTGAAAGGTCGCATTTTCCTTAACCTACAGAAAAGCCTTCAATTCTTCTTCTGTGAGAATCCATATCTGGTAGGTAGGTTTTAGTCAGCTAAACCTAAGCATCAGTATAAAAATCATGAGATAAAGCAGACAAGGTATCCTTAAATGTACAGAGTTATGCACACTCTTTGATGATATAAGGTTGACCAAATGGCTTAAGTTTTCTGCGACTCTTCCGGGGTGAAAAAGCAGCTCTTGGAGCATAAACAACAATGGGAATAACAATAATTAATGATCGTGGTCTGTAAGCTCGGCTGGAAGTGTGAACTGGGGGCTCACACTGAGGGAAAATGTGTGTGAAGCAGCAGCTCCCGCCTTCTGCTGAGTTACAAAATCGGCTTGGGCCAAAGAATAAAAGGAGGTTGAAGGCAGAAGGATGGGCTGTGTATAGGGGAGGGAGGGAAAGGACACAGGAATTATTTCGGTGGCAGGAGTGGAAGGGCAGTCCAAAGTCAGTAAGGTCAGTAATGTTCTTGATATGATATATTCTCCTGGCTTTTTCATCAGGGAAAGATTGGTTATGTCCAGGCTAAACTGTTTTCAGTTGTGCAGGAAAGCAGTGCCCTTGTTCCCAAACCTGTTAACATGATTGAAGAGCGGGTACAAGATGCAAGCACTTTATGCAGGAAAACAACCTGTTCTGAATCTGTGTTTATCTTTAAGCTGCTGAAGTTGACAGCAGTTAAGCACATGCTTAATTGGAAAGATACACACACGCTTAGAAGCATACATAGATTTAAGATTTTGCTTTGACTCGTTTCCTGAATCCAAGTTTTTGTTTTTATTAATACTGTTATAGCATTACATATGGGTATAGCAAAGATGAATGCAGTATAAAAAGAATAGAGAGGCAAAGAAAACAGAACAAAATATGAAGTCAGCTCATGCTGACTTCATGTGTGTAATATCTTTATCTACTTACATAAAATGAGATTAAACCTTATTCTGGGGTTGTTCTATTATTGGAATGTTTGCCTTATTCATTTTGTCTTTACTTTTTCCTTCTGGTTTCACATTTTAGTGAAACACATGCCAGTTCTAATCCAGAGCAACCTGATTTCGCATGCCTTTGAAACCCTGGGCTGTGCTGACAAGACAGGTTAATGTTGATTTGTCAATAGTTCACATTTGAAGCACTGAAGAAAATGCAGATACAAGAAAAAATGTGATGGCTTTAGAGAGAGATTGAACTTAATCTGTTCTTTCTGGGCATAGAAACATTAGAAGTTTCAGCGTGCTCTCTCAAAAGTATTTCTTAAGACCACATGTAATCTTTAGGGGAGTTATAATCAAGAGAAATACCATGAGGTAAAAGTAAGATCAGAATTAAAACACCCCAATCACAGTCCACAGAATAGTGTGAAGGGAGCAGGGATCTTTCCACAAAGAACATCACTTCAAGAGTGTGTGGATCCTCTCTGGGATGTGGTAGCATCAGGGATATTTCAACCACAGACAAAAAGCTTTTCAGACAGTCTGGCGTACCATGCAGGACAGCATAGAAAACATCCCTTGCATCCTGAAAGAACAAAATGCAGAATTGACAGAGGGAAAAGAGCCTTTAACCACACCTCCCATCGTCACTGGCCAGCACTGTGTATATCCCTACATCATATCACACACTTGTCATGGAAACCCCAGGAACTTTCCCTGTGCTAACCTTCTCTGAAGCTGTGTTTGTTCTGGTGAAAATCATGAGTAACCTGTATAGCCACTTTTTACATAAAAATTGTGAACCATGACTAAAGGTTCCTTTAAGGTCTGCTGTCTCAGGTGATACCTTGGGTGTGTTGATTTGATCTCTGGACATATCATATCTTTCCATCACTACAGAGGGATCCCATGTGTTAGCAGTCCTGGATAATTACCCATACTGTACTATATAATACATTCTTATTAGCAAATTAAACAGGACTGTGGCCATGTACAGTTGTGGGTTAGCATCCATTTCCAACAGCATGTTGGCTTGGATGCAGCCACACTTTTTTTCTGAGAACCAGAGAGTGTCGTAGTATGGACATGGTGGATTAACCATGTGCTCTGTGGACAAAGAATGGGCCCTGCCATTATTTAGTTTAATATAGTTATAACAGCAAAGTCAATTTTTTCTTTGGCAAGATGAAGAGTATGTGGACATAACTGTGCTGGTTTTCACAACCAGAGGTCATGGACCCGGGAGTTCTTCCTCGAAAGGATCACCTGAAACCTGTGGTCTGACAGATAAATTGCCTGATTTGCCAACCAAGCATTTTATATGCAGCTTCAATAAGAAAAGAACAGCAAATGCTTTGTCCTGTCAGCATACAATGTAAGATGCAAACTCTCAGAGGGTTTAGGCACTGAAATCCTCTACAGCTGTTGGGTTCCATCTGCAGAAAGCTGAGAGCTAATTACCTGACGAGTATTTGTTACTTGCATACTTTAGGGAAAGAATCTAGGCAGAAAAGCCTGGTTTCAAGACAAGAAGGAGCCTCCACAGAAGTTGAATACAATTTTATCGGGAAGGAGCTATCTGACTTGGCTTCATTACAGATTCACACATTCAATCACACCAACATCACTTTTCAAATACCATCTCTTACAAATGGATGTTGTTAACTTTCCCCGACAGTAAAGGCACAGCATGTGATTTTCATCCATCAGAGGAAGCTTAATAAATCAACCAGTACATTACAGCTTCACGCCAAGTTAGCACCTTCATCATGGAATGAAATTAGCAAAGCAAATACACTGGCTAATTGTGAAATATGCTAATTACCAGCTCAACCCGTGAAATAAGGCATGAGTGATGTGTGACGAGCTTTGTACAGAGTCGTGAACACTTGGAAATGCGACACTTAAATAAAGTCTAAAGCTGCTTATGCAGAGAGAAAGGAGAACAGACAGGGCTAGCAAACAGGCATGGTGGAAAAATATTTTCATAAGAAGTTTGAAACCTTTTCACTTCTGCTACTCTCATGGGATTAAAGGCTGGGAGTAGGGAAATGCGCTGATAACAGGCTACAGACCATTTTTCATCTATTTCACACCAATCTAAATCTATTCAAGGTCACTGCCGAAGAGAACCAAGCTAGCAGTTTGGGATAAATTCACAAGTTGGCACGGTTTGACTTGAAGTCAACGGAGTTGTGGTTTTCTATCAGTAGAGAATTTGTCTTTTTATTTGATGAATTCAGACTCTTGTTCACAAACTAGGCACTGACAGTTGGTCTTTGTAATTGTCTTCATTATTGAGAATGAGGAGATGATGCATGGGACTATATCCCAGCCTAGGGCTTTCTCTGCCATTCACCTTGGCTATTATGTAGACTCTAACTTGTGTTTCTACACAAATTTCCTACTTGTGTTTCTGTATCGATCTTCTAAATTATGTAGCGTTTTCTCTATTTAAAGTCTCTCTCCCTCCCTCCCCAATTTTTCATTTGCTAGGGGAAAAAAATACGGAGGGAAGGATACAGTCTTGCTAAAGCTCAGCAACAAGGGAAAGCAGCACAAAAGCAGAGAGTTAGTCCTCTTTTAATAAGGTTTCCCATTTAATGCCTAGTTGTTATCTCTTCAACTCTTTCCATGGAGTCTAAATAGGTTTACTTACATGCACCTTGGATAAGAGGTGCAGCAGGAACTAAGCTTTCAGAGACTTTGAAACACATTGCTTATGTCTGAAAAGGGTCCATATTTTGATTTAGAAATATGAAATTAACACAACACTATATTCCATAGTAAACAAACAAGCAATCAAACAAACTCTGTATCTTTAAAAGTCCTTTTCTGAAAATTGTTACCTGGAGTATTCCCAACCCACCATTATACTGGCATAAATTCAACACTTTTTTTTCAAATTCTGCTGCAAAGCAAGAGTTAGAATGAAATATCTCCTAAATTACACATTTGCAGAAGCCCTCAGAGAATCTCAAGACTGAAACTGAACAGAGTTTGACTTTTTATATCTCACAGGCTTGGAAAAAAATTTGCAATTCTCCAAAGAAAACGTAGGACATTCCTTCATGATTTAGTATGAACAATCGAATGAACCACAGCTGACCATGTGTAAGTAAAATGGAAACTGTGTTGACCCTTAGCTTTTCTACCTTTCCAGGTTACGTGGCCCCTAAGATTTGTTGACAAAGATACAGACCTTGTCTAGCTCACGCAAGCTTTTTATAGTAAGCTCACTTGAGAAAGATGAGTAACTCCACGATTGCTTTAGTTAACACAGCTCAACACTGTTGCCAGAACATCCTGTCCCCTGGCTCTTCACTCTCACACCCTCCCGCATGCCGGCATGGGTGCTTGTGCGGCCACGCTGTGAGTTGGATCAGGGAACCCGTTCAGCTGAAAACTAACAGAGTGACTTTCTAAAGATACTACAGTTAATTTGTTGCATGCATGGGTGAGTCTTACAGACGAACTGCCTAGTTCTCAACACCGTCTCGACATACTTTGAGAAGATAAGACCATGCAGCTGCAGGACAAGTTGCCTCCACAGTTTGTAGCTCAGAGATTACAATACATCTGATATATTGTCTTTGTATATTGAAGTCGAACTGCACGACTGTAGAGTAGTTCTTCACCTCCAGACACCACAGAACAAGTTAATGGGTGCCCAAGGCTAATGGATAGTAGCTTGAAAAAGGTTAATATGCAAATTTTTAACAATCTCTTGCAGCACAAAAGAACCCAATAAATTATTCCCATTTTTTCTAATTACCAGTTACTTCTTAAAAACATAACCTCAGCCAAAGCAGAAGATTTAAGTGTTTCTATAAAATTGACTTATCTACCTGTCCCTCTGTCTACACTTACTTTTAAAAGAGTCACGAGTACTTCAAAATTAAAGCTGAGTATTTGCAGTAGAACATTGTTTTTTACCTCGTAGGTTAGTTTTGACTCTGCTGAACAAAATATAAACACACAACCCCCCTGCTGGGTTTCTACCTTGTTAAGGATCTCCTTTCAAGACAGATTAAGAGGCAGAATTCTGGCAGAGTTCAGATGTTGGCTCATCCCATGAGCTCATTTCCATTCTTTTATAATTTCTCCTCTTCAAGCATTGAACACCTGAAATGGTTTATAAAAAGCTTGTTGCTGGATCCCAGAAAGATTAAGGAGAAGAAAAAAAGGAGTCTTCGGGTATGTGCCCATTTGTTTTCCCTCTGACAGATCTGCAGAGGAACACGTTACCCAGAGAGGTGGTAGATGCCCCATCTTTGGAAATATTCAAGGTCAGGTTGGACGGGGCTCTGAGCAACCTGATCTAGTTGGACACATCCCTGTTCAGTGTAGGGGAGTTGGACCTGATGACCTTTAAATATCCCTTCCAACTATACTATTCTAAAGGGCGGAGAGGGATGGGTAAGACTGCCAAGAGCTCTTGTTTTCTCATTGTCGCTCTGGAAGAAGATGATGGAGACACTGGTGGTGGTAAGGCCATTCTCTGAGGGAAGGACAAGGAGAATGAACACTATAAATCAGATCTACATAATATGGCCAAGACGAGCAATGTGAAGCAGAAATGCCAAAGATGTATATAGGCAGAACATGTATGGCTCACAAGATGTAAATCCAGGCTAGGAAGTGGACCATGGTATTTTGACAGTCATCTGTGGAAGAGGAAGTATCTCCAGGTCATGGCTTATACCGGATGCCAAACTCAGGGCCCCTTGCCTCACACAAAGGCAAAGGTACCACCAGACATCTTGTTGACAGGATTGAGCCCATGTCAGAAAATGACATTCCTCACTCCTACATGAAATGCAAATTCAGTATTGTTTCTGTCATAGTCCAAAGAAAACGAGATTCCAAACTCTGGTAAACTCTGGGATTCGACTTCATTAACCTCATTTTCTTATCGCTCCCTGCTGTCCTCAATCAGTCATTAAAGTCAGGCCCACATAAGACTGATAAATCTGACAGAGGAATCAGGTGGGAGATTTTAGCATTTGAGATATTAGATGTACAGGGGATTATTGCAAGGGGGAAGCAAGATGCAAAGAGACACAGTGTGTTTAGAGGAACTTACGTGTTCCTCAGTGAATTTCCCTTGACAGTTTGCAGAAATACAGTGAGTCAGCTGTCATCATATAATATATTAGTATAAAACAGTGTAAAAAGGGACAATATGCTTAGGCAGTGATTAAAGAAAAAAAGGAGAAAGAAAAAAAAAACCCCACAACCAGTCCGACACCCAAATAACCAAGCTCATTGTCAGTGAAAAGGAACTGTGAGAAAGTTTGGAAATGTGTCTCCGCTCAACTTCAGGAATTAGTTTTGAATTAGTTGGAAGTATTTTCATTCAGGCTGCAAACCAGCCCAAAGACCACCTGCTGTGAAATAAAGGAGCACAGACCAGCGGTTATTATAGCAATAGCCATAAGTTTATTGCTTATTGCTACTAAACTTAAATCTTAGTAATTTTGAATTACTGAGTTAGCTTAGATTTATGGAGATGCAGGATCATTTAGAACTGCAGTCATTCCAGAAGGGTATATTATCTAAACCAATTTTCCTATAGTGATGCAATTGCAATACCATAGTTACGGTTGTAGCAGCGTTTCCATTATAAACTCCTATTTTCAGGGTTTTGTAATTTGACCATAAAAATTCACTCCTTGTTGAAACTTGGCATACAAGGTCTGAGATGAACAACTTTTATTTTCTTTCTTTTTTTTTTTTTTAAATTTAAGGAGAAAAATATCAGATCTGTTCAGCCATTTCTAATGTTCCAGCTCTGCAAGCAAGAAAAATAACGGAGCAAAAGTTGGCTGTTTGACATCCTTCACTGTCCATTTACCATGACTTACATGAGACCTTTCTTGGTAAGTAGAAGATGGTAAATTGCTCCTGTGTCGTGTTGGGGAGGAAAACAGATCATACGCATCATTGAAAACACTTGGGGGAAGATTTGCACTTCTGTGTAATTTTTCCAATGTGCAGGGATGAGATTTCAAGTGTTCATAAAATAGCTAAGAACAACTTTTTAAGAGTCTTTAGATGCAAAAAGAGTGCTTAAATTTTGGAAAGTTACGTGGTTCACATGATGGCATGGGCCTTATGAAAACACCTTCTCTGATTTGTTTTTGCTCTTTTAAAAGTTTTGCTCGGAGATATTATCAACCTCTTTCCGCTAAAGAATTCCCATGAATGTAATTGAATTAAAGTATTTATATTTACCTAAATTAATTGAACATTGATTCAATTTGTTCATTTTAGTTCAGATTTACTTATCAGCATTTCCTCATAAATCACTTATGCTGATATTTAGCTCAACCTGCTTATCTCAAATGCACCTCTCTATCCACTAGAAGGCACACCTTACATTCAGATTAATGTATTTACAAACGGCGGAGTCTTATTCAGAACTGTGTTTAAAAGTGCATTTTTTCCATCTGATCTTAGAAAAATGCAGATAAGGTCTGACATTTCAAGCAACAGAAAATATATTAGTTTTTGGCTTTAACATTAAATGAAACTGGTAATTATTATTTTGCCCCTGGCTGTTAATTATTACTGTGCAGTAGTTCAGAAATACTTAAAGCCACGGAGTGTGTAAACCTACAGCAAAGTTCGTAAAGTCACAGTCGGATGGAGTATCTGCAAAGCAATTGCCCTGCGTTTAGCTGAAAGTGAGATTCTGTAAAATCACCCCTGTTTAAGCAGTTCTTTGAACTGTGAGATGGACTTGTATTTTTGTTTATTTCTCCTGTGGTTAATAGGTCATTGAAATGGAAGGTTTGGGTTAACCTCAGAAAGGGTGCCAGATACTACTGTTGCCTGAGGAGTTGTCCCTATGCTCAAGGAATTCAGTGGTAAAATGCCTGTTGATTGCAAGGAATTGAGATTAAACCTAAAACAATAATAATTTTAAAATATAGTATATTGTATTCCTAAAAATCTGAACCTTGATATAATTTTGAAAGTGGAAATGATGTGATTCTACATTTCACATGTATCTAGGATAAAAAATAACATGAAGCTTCTGATGAGAAATAGGAATGTGTGCCAGCCATAAGATTTTAAGATACAAATCCCTGCCCGATTTATGCAAATCAGAATTTATTAATGTAGAAAATAGTAAAAATTCTTCTTATATTACTGAAAGGAAGTTGTTCTTTTTTAAAGTCTCTAGAACTGTCTCTTATTTATTTCTATAATAATGAAGAAAGTCAATAAAATGTGGAAGGTGCATAAGAAGCTAGGGATACTGTCAGAGTTTATTTCTCCTGGCATTTGATCTTCAACCTTCAACTTTCAAAGTTATATGCTAGACAAACAATTTACAGTGCTTAACAATTCATTGGGTACAGCAAGTATATCTCAAAACCAAGCTAAGATTTAAACCAAAAATGGAAGAGTTGCAAGGAAAACTATCTGCCTTGCACCCAGTCCTGAAAAGTGCTAGTAAATTGTGAGATGTTTTGAAAGAGGTATTAGACAGTGCCTTCACATACTGACACATGTGTTTTGAGAGTTAAAGGTGTGTGAATTTTCAATACGGTTGCTCAAAAGAAAACTTTCTGTACACTTAAGCATGCGACTTTACTCAACCAAACAATCTTGGCCTAAGGCTAAGTTGGTGAAATATCATATTGTTATAATTGTGAGGGTGTATTATTGGCTTTATCATAATCAAGCACTCCTGTGATTGTGTTTATATAAGGTGTCCTTGAGGCCGAACGACTATCAAAGGTCAGCTCTTGCCATGATAAACTTTTTCTAAAAATAGAAAAGGTCAACACTGGGTAAGACCAAGTAATTATCAGCCTTGCTGTTTCATAAATACAAAATCAAGGCATAGAAGAATTGCAAGTTTAAGGAAACACTTCAGATGTGGAGAATGAATTTCATATCCTACACAGTTCTGTAGGACAAATAAATAAAGTAGATATTCAATACAGTCAGGTGATCTTTTTAGATATTCCAACGTCTTGACAAAGCCAGTCAGGATTATTTGACTCCCTTGTTCTGGGGAAATTTTGATGATTGCATGAATGAAGCTTCACCACTGGACTTTTTCCCCACTCTGTTAAGTGACACCTTCATGAAAATCCAGGAATTGGCCTTTGTTATCCTAGGTCCATATAAAATGTATTGAATATTTAATACTCATGGAATTTCTTTATGCTCTCTCTGAGGGCAGAGAGAGAGAGGTGAATGACTCAAAATCAGAACTGGCAGAAAAGAGCCTCTAAACCATGACAATTTTAAATTTTCACACTTTTTTCCAATTCTGATACAAGACGAGAGAGTGAAATAGAAAACATTTTCACTAGACAAAATAAAACAAAATAGATACTATTTTGGATCAGGTCAAAACCAATGTTTGTTTTCATCACTTTAAAACATTTTGTTTCAGAACCAGGGTGTTTTTCCACATTCTTAAGTGGCAAATTAACTCACAGTTTGGAATGCTCTTGAGATAGAAAAAAACCTTGAGATAGAAAAATCCTTGAAAATGATACTTTCTCACACACTGAAAGATTTCTTTCTGAAAAATTGGCATATTCTAATATTCTGCTGAGGGGAAAAAAATAAAAAGCTTCAGTTGCAAAATTCCTGAACAGTATCATTAAGAATATATAGCTACTAGGAAAAATGAGGGGAAAGTTAAGTATCCCAGGGGATATCTTTCACGCTGCTTGTACCTAGTTTTGGTTTTGCCAGTGTCAGTAGAGGACAATTTGCTTTTTCGGGAGTTAATTTAACTCTTGTTTTCAAGTATTCTATCTTCATTTCTAAAACTGCCTACTGCTTACCTTCCACATGGAAGACATATTCACACAGGTTTCTTTTTTCCTCAGAAAATCAGGGAGCTGAATTCTTATGGGATCTCACCTTATAGATCCGATGTCCTTTATTCTTGCTTTCCACGTTGGACAACAACAATGGTTTATATTTGATTTGCTTAAAAAAAATATATGAGAACATTTGCAAAGACAACCATGTTTACAAATGTATTTATTAATTAGGGAGCTGGAAATGTGTTTGTTTCATGATAAGCATTCATTATGTAGAGAAATAAGGCATCCTTGTATGGAGAGGAATTGATTTACATTAGTAGATGAATCTAAGGGCCACGGACCTTTCACTGGAGGGAGATGACATTATAGAATGCTAGCTGGCACCAACCAGAACTGTGTTGAGGAATCTGCTACCAAACAGTGGGAACCTGCTAGCAAGCTTATGCCTTGCAGCTGATTTGTTTATTTGTGTAGATGCAATCTGGGAAATTGGGTTCTGCTTTTTTTCTCAGTTTTTTTGTATTTTAGAAAGTAATAAAACCTCAGTAAACATACTTCACCTACTGATGTCTGTTTCCCCTCTTGTTAATGGGCATAAAAGTACTGACCTCCTTCACAAAGGTCCTTGAGATCTGCTGAGGAAAAAAATGCAATACGCCAGCGAAGTTTCTTCATTAGCATTATGCACATAATAATTTTGGAGGACAATTAAAATTGGTTCATATAGTCATTCCTAGGGTGTGACATGAACATGAATGACTTTGGCATCAGTCACTACAATGGGGATGTGCCTAGGGCAATAAAGTTGGAACAACTCTGGTTCTTCCAGCCAAAAATGCAGCTTGCTGGCAAGTAGAAATCTAGCCAAACCTTTGCCAGATACTGCATGCACAGCTGTATAGATTATGTGCCATTGCCCTTCCATCAGTAAAATGGTCCCACAAATCCAAAACTTCACGACTGGGTTGAGTTGAAAGAGAATTCATTAGGAAGGAAAAAAAAAAAAAGGAGTGACCTGCATATCAGAATGAAAACTTTAATATTCTTTTTGTCAGTGTGTCTTCTTTCCTTTTCCTTTTCATTTATACAAATCCATCAAAGAGCAAACTACTAGCGTTAGTTTATTTATTACCATAGGGATCAGAAACCCCTATTCTGATGCAGAACTCTATGGAGACATGCCCCAAGTTAGATTGTGTTCAATCGTCTAAGGAGCTGAGACAAAGTACTCTCAGGGAGTGATATATCCAGGAAGCAATATATGCCTTAGAGAGCCATTTTAGGAAAGTTCTAAATATTTCTGGAGACAGAACTGTAGACAGACTAAATATTACAGAAAGTACTAAATATTTCTGTAGACAGACTAATTATTTCTGTATTCTCTTTCTCTATTTCTTCTCTATTTAGAAGGTGTCTAAATGACTACAGACACAAAGACAGAATCTTCTGGCATTTCCCCCTTCACCCATTGAGACCTAAGGTCTAAAGACAAAAATCCTCTAAAAGTCATACTGAAGGAAAATTTAAAGGGAGTTGAGGAAACTGGAAATACAATTACAGTTGCAAGAGAAACAACTTGGAATTTCTCGGTCAACTTTGCAGAAAGAGATTGGTAAAAGAAAGATGACTCTGGGAAGCTGGTTCTGAGATACGGCTAAAGAGGACAATAGTATGAGGCAAATTCATTTAGGGGGCAGTTCTGAGCAGTCCAATATGGAATAATAGAAAATTAACTTCTTTATTTATGAAACCAAGTGTGATATAACATTATACTGGGTGGTCAGATGTATCTGTATCATGTCGCAGCTTGTTTCTTTATTATTCTTTGAATAAAGATCTGAATTTGGAATGTTAAATACACAAGCAATCTGAATTAGAGACCAAACCTTCCCCATAGCTGTAATTTGGCAGAGTAAGTTTAAGATTTTTCCAAGAAGATATACATAGCAACCTTCAAAAAAACCCTCAAATCTGATTATCAGCTTTCTCCTTTGTTCACCTGCTAAGTTCAGAGAACAGTGGAATTTGTCCTGTGTGAAAAAATAAGCCACTTGAATTAAGAGGAAAGACAACCTGGAAAACACAGTACAGGAAATGGGCATCTCAACTATTTCCGGCTCTAAAAACACAGTTAAACTGTTCAGTGATCTTGTGCTCACAAGCCACAATATAATTCCCAACCAATTTTCTTAAGAAATCCTACCCTTTTTCTTTACAGGATCCATCTCAAAGATAGATTTTTAATCCTCACTAATTCAGAAGATATTAAAAGTCATAGCTAAGACTTTGAATAGAATCTTGTTCTGAATAAATGCTGAGGTCAGATAACGTCCTTAGTGGCTGTAAACAAAGACCAGCACTGGTGTCTTGAATTGTTATGACCAGGTACCCTCACCTTGCCTGAATCATTGTCTACATTAAGTGTAACCAAATAGACGAAAAGGCAAATCTAATGAACAAACAAACTGAAAATGGAGTTAATGTTCCTCCCTTCAAGTTAATAAATAAATAAAATCTGCTTGTCTTCAAGGGCAAATTGAATTTCCTTGTTCAGCTCAGTCCATTTCACCAGTTTACTTTTGTTCTTTTTCCATGTACTTTTATCCATAACTATAAATTAAATTTCCTCGCGAAGATCTTAACTCAGTTTTTATTTTTCCCCTAATTCACTGACCTTCTGTCCTGTCCACTGATTCTGTAAATCTGAAACATTTCTTTATTAGAAGCAGTATATATATCCCTGTTTGTGTTGGTTTTTCCTTTGCGGAAATCTATATCCAACAAAATGCACTGCAGTCCCTTGGTTTGAGAATCACTTCACTCTGATTCTCTGGTTTTTTTCCACCATAAATTTAGATTCAGAATTCCCTGCCCAGTAGGAGAGGGAGGAAAGACGCGTGTTGGTCATTTGCATATTTTAACAGACAGAGCTGCTTTTACTGTGCAGCTGTCGATGCAGAAGAAATATTCTTTGGGGTAAAGCATTAGGCTAGGCAAAAAAGTCTGTGAAGACTTCCATCTCTTCCACTCCTGCTTTTCCGCCAATGGGGACAGAAGATATCGTCATGGTATAAGATTATCTACGCTCCTATAGTCAGACGGACAGATATCCCTGATGGCTTCTGGAAAGCTCAGTTCCCCCAGACACTAAAATCCTTTCTATTTTAATAACTCCAAGAACAGATGAGTATGTTTTGCAACTGCTTGGATTTTGCTAACCAAACAGATTGGATTAAATTTTGCTCTAGTCCCATGAAGTACAAACTTTCTAGCTCAATGGTCAGTGATGGCATCTGCTGCAGCAAAAGTCAACATATTCTGTCTGGGAGAAATCAAGGCTTAGGATCACATTAAATTCTTATTTTTAAAATTGGGCATTTCCCATCATGAACAATATTAGAAAGTGATAAAAAACCAAGCAGCAATGATAAATATGGTACTGAAGACAGTAGAAAGGCATGATTTATCTATATATTTTTAATTGATTAAAAGTCAGATATACAGAAATGTGTTATCTAATTCAAAGCACTTAATATTGGAGCTCTAAAACTTAAGCTGAATATATGGACCATTTCTTTAGTCAAGGGGAAAAAAAAAAGCCATCTTGAGAGAGTTATTCATCATACCATAATATCTAATGTAGAATATTCCTCTGGAGCTGCCCCATTTTCTTAAGGACAAGGAAATCTCAATGATTAGCTTAAACTGAGCAGGCAAGTTTCAGAAGGCTAAACATGGATGTGAAAATTTGAGCTTGTCCGGATTTACTGAGCTGAAGTGACAATGATTCTTCCAGTCTTCTGTCTTCTGGCAATGGTACTTAAATGTCTTTGGTTTTCAGAAAGCTTCCTTGTCTTCAAGTTTACATTTTTCAGGTTTCAGCTTCTGAGGACAAGAATTTGATATGCCTTTGTCTATTCAATTAAATAATATCCAGAGCCATTATGAGAATGGAGGTAGGAGTCCCTGGCTGAAAGGTAGAATCATAGAATCATTCAGGTTGAAAGGCACCCTTGGGATCATTGAGTCCAACCATCAGCCTTACCCTACAAAGTTCTCCCCTACACCATATCCCCCAACACCACATCTAAACAACTCTTAGATAAATGCAGGGATAGGGACTCAACCACCTCCCAGGGCAGCCTATTCAAATGTCTGACCACCCTTTCTGTGAAAAATTCTTTCCTAATGTTCAGCCTAAACCCGCCCTGTTGCAGCTTGCACTGAAAGATTAATAGGAAAAATGGGGACACAAGACACAAGGAAAGTAGCACTGTTTTATATATAATGGACCGCAGGGAGACATCAAGGAGTCATCAACTCCTTCCCTGTACATTCAGTCTGGTACTCTGACCACTGCTGCCACCTGTGTGACCCCAAGTGTATTTATCAATCTAGGAATTTTTAATTTAACTCTTATTTCAGCCCTCCTGATAAATTTGCGGAGCTAGATTTTCCACCAAGCTTATTGTTAAAGCATAGCCCAGTTACTTTATCTGCTTCACTTCTCAATGCAAAATGCCATGTCTTTTTTGCCTTTTTTATTTTTTTTTTCATTTATTTTGTGTTTGTGAGTTGCGTCCAACAATACTGCCCACATATTTTAAAAGTGGCAACATAAGGAGTTATTTGCAAGAAGCCTTGAAGCACCATCAAGGACACCTGCTTGCAGGATTGTATTAAACCGAGATCAGCCAACATTGCAGTGTATTTCAGCACTGGAATCAGCCAAAAATATGTCCCTAGCAGTGCTATTTTCATTATTCAGACCTTCACCCAAAATCTGTGTAACTGCCTCTTAAATTAATTTTCACACTTGCCTGTCTCCATAACTAGCTTCGGCACTATGCTGTATATTTTAACTACAAGGAAATATTGCAGGTAGAAGAGTTCTCCCTGAAGTCACTAACATCCTCCTTAAATTCAATCCACGGTCTCTCAGTCCCCGCTTGCAGTGGGGGGCACCTGTCATCTTTTTCATCACGGCAAGCTGTGCCCTAGATTCTGCACACACACACACACACCCTTCCCACCATACAGGTACGTGTGAGAGGATGTTCTTTTCCCACTGAATTTTTTATTCGATAAATAAATAAAACTTTCCTGAAGTTGCAAAGGTCTCAAAGGTGCAGGAACTTGTAATATGAAAAAGAAGAATAAAAAATATATATATAAAAAGAAAATAAAAGAAAAGGAACAAAAGAGTTCAAAGACAGCCAGGCAAGGTAGAAAGGAAAAGATCAGTTCAAGTGCAATGAAAAAGAAGTTCTAGACTAACACCAGTAAAATGGATGGAAATATGAACAAAGTCCAAATTATGCATTTGGGCCAAATCAGTTCAAGGACAGGGAACTGTTTGAGAGAGCCCAGTGCAGAGCCACAAAGATGATTAAGGGTGTAGAGCGTCTCCCATAGGAGGAAAGACTGAGGGAGCTGGGTCTCTTTAGCTTGGAGAAGACTGAGGGGTGACCTCATGAATGTTTAGAAATACACAATGGGTGAGTGTCAGGAGGATGGAGCAAATGATAGGACAAGGGGCAATGGGTGCAAGCTGGAACATAAGAGGTTCCACTTAAATATGAGGAAAAACTTCTTCATGGC
The DNA here is from genome assembly GCA_013400055.1 of Nycticryphes semicollaris. NCBI lineage: Eukaryota > Metazoa > Chordata > Aves > Charadriiformes > Rostratulidae > Nycticryphes > Nycticryphes semicollaris. The sequence goes on from VXBJ01006323.1 coordinate 43,618, forward strand.
AAGGGTAACAGAACACTGGAAGGGGCTGCCCAGAGAGGTTGTGGAGTCTCCTTCCCTGGAGATATTCAAAACCTGCCTGGATGCGTTCCTGTGTGACCTGATGTAGGTGTCCCTGCTCTGTCAGGGGGATTGGCCTAGATGATCTTTCAAGGTCCCTTCCAACCCCTAATATTCTGTGATTTTGTTTATTCTGTTAGTTGTAATATATAGATAAATATCAGCTTTTCCTAAGATCAGACCAGAGTCTGATCCCAGGAAAATCCCAGAGTTTTTTAAGTGCTTTGCCCATCTTTTGCCTAGTCCTATGTGTTAAATATATTGCATAACCTCCTTAGTACATTTGACATAATTTAAAAACTTTTGGACTCTCTCTCAAACATAGTGCTAATCTGTTTATACCTACGGCTCTCGTGTTTCTATCACAGCAGCCATTTCAGGTGTCTTAGAGGCAGATAAAAATAATTTTCAGATTATTTTCACCAAATAATTCCACCATTAAACTTAGGTTCCATCTAAATCAGAGGCAACAAATAAAAGTAATTTATCGCTACCGCACTTTGAGCAGCCTTTCCTCTCCAATTCTTTGTCTGCAGCATGGACCTCAGTTTTCTCCACAAAATGTTCATCCTTTGAAGGACAAATATTCCACCTTTTGATCTTGGTGAGGGAGCAGCAGAGGTAGGTTCCCATTTGGGTAATCTGGGATCCACAGCAATGATTTTTTGAAATATCAGAATGGCCCATACATTACATTTCCCAGTTTTGTCCAAGAACAGCGGGGTTCTTGGATAAAATATTTTTTGTTCTCTCTCTAGACTGATAAAAAAAAAATAATCAATCAACATGTTTGCTGACTGTCGGCCAAAAGGAAACATTTCAAATTTGTTTGTGAAATGTCTCCAACTGATGTTGATAGACAACCAGTGTCAAGGAACTTCTTGAGGATTCTTTTGGTTCCCTAAAGAATTCCAGCAACAGAATATTACCTGAATTAAATTATAAGGTTTCCTTCTATAAATAGATTAAATTGGAAATAATTTTCTCTGTATTAAATTATAAACAATGCTGTCTTGGAAAGGTGACCTGTCCAAGATGGGCAAGATCTTCATCTTGCCAACCTTTAATCACTGTTATCTGAAAGCTGTGCCTGGACAGAAAACTTTTAGTGGTGCTTCTCATGTCTTCCTTAGATGCAGGCAGCTTATATAGAGTCATAGAATCTTCCAGGTTAGAATGGACCTTTGAGACCATCTAGTCCAATCACCAACCTAACTCTGATAAAAAGCAACAACCTGTAACTAAACCACATCACTAAACACTATGTCAACCTGTCTTTTAAAAACCTCCAGAGATGGTGCCTCAAACACTTCCCTGGGTAGCCCACTCCAACGCTTAATGACATTTTCAGTGTAAAAATTTTTTCTGATATCCAATCTGAACCTCCCCTGGCTCAACATTTCCTTTTGTCCTATCACCTGTGACTTGGTAGAAGAGACCAACCCCCACCTCTCTACAATGTCCTTTCAGGTAGTTGTAGAGAGTGATAAGGTCTCCCTTCAGCCTTCTCTTCTCCAGACTGAACACCCCCAGTTCTCTCAGCCTCTCTTCATGGGGCTTACTCTCCAGACACCTCACCAGCTTTGTTGCCCTTCTCTGGACCATCTCCAGCACCTCAAAGTCTTTTTCTGTGGTAAGGGGTCCAAAACTGGGGACAGCACTCGAGATGGGTCCTCACCAGTGCAGAGTAGAGGGGGATGACCACCTCCTGAGTCCTACTCACCACACTGTTCCTGATACAGGCCAGGATGCTGTTGGTCTTCTTGGCCATCTTGGCACCTGGCTTGATGAACCCCTGCAAGGAGATTCAGAGGGATGGTTTAGAGTTCATGATTTACAACAGCCCAGTTGAGGAGATGCGGCTTCAGTTGCTCACCTCATTGTAGCTTTAGGTACTACACATCATGAGTTTCTTCTCATGCTGACTTATTCTTTAAAACAGTAGGGTCCTTGGAAAAGGAGCTTTTTGGACAATGATTAATACAGTGGGGCTTGAATTCACGTCCTCTAGATGTTTTGATACCATGAATAATAAGTGGTAGTGGGCTAATGGTGTACAAGGTTTACCCTGGACTTCTGTAAAAGAGGAATTTCACCTGCTGGAAATACCCCATGCTGAAGTCAGAGGAACCTCTGCAACCTGAGCTGTTCCACTCTTCCAGCTCACACTAAATTATCTTTTCCACTCTCCATATGACAAATTCCCAGATGAGATTTCAAAGGCCATTGCCTTTGCAAAATATATTTTTTTTGAATGATTTTTTTGCATCCATCTTAATTCTGCTCAACTCATGGGGGAACAGAAAAGAAAAAAAAACAAAGGAAAAAAAAAAGAGAGAGCGAGACAGAAAGAAGTTAAAAAAAAAGACAAACAAACCCATCAAAATGATAATTGCTAAGTTATCATTTGCTTGCTCTTTTCCAGTCTAGCTGCCGCAGCAGCTCCTCTCTCGTCTTCCACTCTGCCTCAGCTCCCAAATGGTATCAATTATCCACAAACCTCACAGGGCCTGCACCATCTGAATAACAATTCATTAACCTTCACTTTCCTCCTGCTGATTAACTCGCCCCCACCACCTCCCTGATGTAAGAGACAGCATGTCGGAAATTCAGCCAAACTTTTTAATTATGCAAATAATACAATACTGGGAGATAATTATTTAGCCCAGGACTCAGGCTGCATAGTCTACGCTCTGCTCTTGTAGACTTTTAGACTCTGTTTCTTTCTTTACATCATTTTAGTTGTGTCAAGGAGAATGAAGGGTTTTCAGTTTCGCTCAGTGCAGGTGATCTCTCAGAGAAGCTGTGCACAGATGAGCCGTGGTTTGGGGAAGAATAGGATGCTACAAGGCCAGTCAGGGAGCTCAAAGAGACAGTTTAAGTTTTCAATATCTATCTTTCAATCCACCAACTTCCAAGCAGCCTCCAGATGAGGCTTGTACGAATCCAAAAGCCTGTATTTACAAGGGGGAAAAAAAATAAAGAAAGGGCTGAATTTTGCATTTTACATCTGGTAGGACCCAATCTGTGTAGTTCGAGTTTTTTTCATTGCTCATGTCTCATGTCTGCAATGGAATTACAAAGCACTGCCTTTTTTTTTTTTTTTTTTTTTTTTCAGTTAAAACTCTTTCTGATTGCAGCCAAATTTAATATTTCATAAATGAATAGTTGGAAACTAAGTTTAAGCATTCAAAGTTTTCTTTTTGACAGAGATAACTTTAAAAACCAAACAAATTTATGACCAGAATTTTGTTTTGTACAGATACACACAACTTTCACCCAGAACTAACTCAGGAATGGCAAGATGGATTTGTTTCAAACTCTTTAGCGTGTTTTTTGACAGACACATATGGGATTGTTTCCATTATGCAAAGGGTAAGATTCTGGGCAGATGAGATTTTGAACTTGGGTCTGCTATCATCTCGCCTTATGGCTCTGACCAAGTCACATGAATAAGTCTAGGCAACAGTTTAAGTGGTGTACATACCTACTTTTGTAGCTCTGGCTGGTCTGTTGAGTTTCTTTACCTGTAAAACAGAGGTGACATTGCTAAATAAAGAGTTTTCGAATCTTTGAACTAAAACTTGCTTAGAATTACAGTTCGCATTGACAATATCAAATTTTACCGTCTGCTACACTCATCTGCCATCATTCCTGCACGCTGGAAAAAGACAATTGATTCTGCTTCATAATAATTTTCAAGTATAGTACCATAAGCAAACCTTTGTGAGGTTACACTATGCAAGATTCAGGAAAGAATAGGTTCCTCTGGTAATTTGTTTCATATGTCCCAATGTAGCAGTGTTTAAATTTCACTCTTGGAAGCAGGTCATGGTTATATATTTAATATTTATAATTTCTGATGGATTTTTTTATAAAATCTACTTTTCCTTGGTTGTCCACTTCAGAAACACCTCCCTGTCTTACAGTAGGCATAAACTTTCCAAATCTGAGGCTGGAAAGTTCAGCATCTAAAATTTCAGGATTTCACAATAGGCAGTCTCTTGCTCAGGCTGGTGGCTTCTGGAGGTCTCATCCTTGGGTATCTAGCTGTTCTCATACCTTCTACAGGAAACCAAACTGAGGGTATCCACCCAGCAGCAGGAGTAAGATGTGACAACACAAACTCATCTTATAAACTAAATGCTGTAAGTTGTTTAAGAATCTAGTGATTAAAGAAATAGCCTATTTTACAGAGGTGCTGAGTATCTTTAGCCATTATTGTCTGCACTGGAAGAGTCAGATTGTCTTCTCTTCTAGAAACAGGTCACATACTTAACTGCTTATGTGTGGTGCTTCATAACTAATTTTAGGAACCCAAGTTTTAACAGCTTGTCCTATGCAATTGAAAAAAGTCACACTGAAATGCAGAGTCAGTACTGAAACGAAGATAAAGCTGGTCTTATCTCTCTGGCCCACGTTCAGTCTCTTGGATTAAATTGCTTCTTTATATCAATGTTACATATGAGCATCTCTTTGCCTGCCTGGGGGTTGCTTCCATCCTTTTTATGGCCAGAAAATGACAGACACTTAACAATCTGCAGAAATCAGGTTAGGAAATCAAATGAAGAATCATATTTGATCTGAATAAAATATTTGGGATGCAACATCAGGCCTATGCAAGGATTACAAATGGAATGGATTCACTTTTTCAAAGGCTAGAGGAACACCCACTAAATATTTTCTGTGAAGGCAGTAAATGGAAGAAGGTATAAATACCTAGCTTGCAAATGTATTCAGGACATCATTCTTGGTAAATTTTCAGCCACTGTAAAGAGCTAAGTTTTGGTAAGGATTCACAGGGAAAACTGTCGGAAAGCTTCCCAGTGGAGCTCCAAGATCATGTCTTACACCATTCTGAAGGTCTCCACACTTCTGGATGTGCATTTGTCCTTCAAGTTTTCCTACTTAAAAATGAAAATATGCAGAAGTCTTCTATGCTAGTACTTCTTTCTTAGCACCCAATGAGATCTTGATAATTAGTTCAGGTCCTTGTGGGTGCAACCATGTTCACTCAAATAAATTTAAATGATCCATAATATTCCCATGCCATTTTTTGGAAGATATACATCACTGATTATGTGGCTAGCCTTTTCATTTGTACAAACCAACACTCATCCTAGGACTTTTGACATTTAGAGGTGCAATAAGGTTTCCAGGCAAGACTTACTGACTCTGTTTCTCTATCCAACTAAACTGACCTTCAAAACCAAACTTGGAGAAGGACTCAGTTAATGTGTGTCTACAAAGTTGTAACTTGATTTTTATATAAGTGCTAAGCTAACTCTGTTTAATTGATTTTCCACATTGTACACTGAGAAATAGGATTTTTATGGCTCTTGAATAATTCAGAACTTTGATTCCTAAGGCAAAAAAAATGGGCAAGGAATAAAAGCATAATTATCATTGTAGCAGAGGTCAAAAGGACAAGCTGGCCATAAGTTCATAACGTGCTTATGCTCTTGGACTCATTGTGGACTGTGGAACATTACCTTGTTGAAATCTTATTACTTAAGGAATAAAAAAAAAAAAAGCACACAGGCAGTTAGCTGCAAAAGAAATGGAGGAAGTGTTAATTTTTAAGCAAGTTTGACAAAGATTGAGTTTCATATGACAAATACTGTCAGCAAGACAGGATTCTGTCAGTGGAAGAAGTTTAAACATTAACAATTTCTGTCAGGCTGTTGACACAACCACGGCAGACATTTCCCAAGATGCTGAGATGACTGCTGGCATTTGTCAACAATCCTGTCACAGTGACAGCAATAAGACCATGTCTGGAAATGTGACAGTTTTGGCTTTGTGTTCCCCTGAGCATTGGCCCAGGTGTTCAGAGAAAGTGTGGGAAAAACCCGTATTTCTGCATTGTCATTCGAACGCGGAAAAAACACAGGAGGAAAATGAGCTGTCACTCCAATTCCCGTGATGCCTTGCTGCTTAGCATAACTCCACTCTGCGGCCCAGGGTCCACTGGTCCATACTCTGACAGATAATTAAGAAAGCAGCAGCTTTTTCTAGACGGCTCTTCCTCGTGATTTGCATTTTAGCCAGAGGCGACCAGTTATAAAAAAAACATGATGGAAAGATGGTAAGAAGCCAATTAGATGGATGGATGGCTGACTGACAGCTCTCTGGTATTACTACTCCAGATTTCATTGTATGTAGCCTGGCAGTTTTCAACAAGAACCAACTTTTGCAGGTTTGTAGAGCTGTTAAGTGAAGGGCTATATATAGAATGCAATGGCTTTGCACAAATCTTTTACATTTTCCTGAAATAAACATTTATTATTTCCCTTCTAGTTTAAGTGCAAGAATCTTTCTTAATTAATCACAATTTATGTAACTACATTCAGAAATTCTGGAAGACTTTGTATTAAAATAGCTCCGTCGATGCAGCAAGGATTAAAAAGTGAGCTGTGAGTTAAACTGTGACACTTTACAAAACAGCAGAGGCAAAACCTGTTAGTAATTAGTGGGGTTAAGTCTGATTTTTAATGTAATCCAATGATTTTAATTCATTGCATAGAATAGAGTACTTCTTTGAAAGAAATAAAGTATTTGAAAGAATAAAGAGAAATCTGAAATTTCTCATTGGGCTGGGAGAATCTGTTCGCAGTGGATGTTTCCTTTCATCTGGGGACCACTTTTTTTTAAATATTTTTTTCTGTTGTTTTTCCCAGAGAGAAAAGATTGTTTTGCACAGGACCTAACAGTTTTAAATATGAAATAGCTTGTAAATTGCTACTTTCCAGCTCATCTCTTCAGCTCCAACAGCTGGTAGCCAATCAGAAATATTCTTCTGTGCTAGTGCCTTGTGGCTGTATCTCACTATAAAATTTAAACATTAGCAGGGGTTTTGTTTCACTTTTGTGTTGTTTGTGGATTATATTTTTTCTTTTTATGAATACTGAATTGAACAAGTACAGCAGCAGTCGCAGCTCCAAAGCTGCAACTGCCATCCGATGAGTGATAGTCTTCACCAACATAAAAAGTCCCTCAGCTTTCTTTGGGTTCTGCAAATTTAGCCAAGTGCTGGCAATTATCTCTTGATGAATGACTGGTTGCTTTAGCAAAGTTTCCCATAAACCAGTGCTTCAAGAAATATGACTTTATGGATGTGAGTCACCGGAATGGTTGGGAGGATGGATAACTGAAAGTGTTACTCCTTCCTTATTCCTGCTGCAATAGAACAAAACCAAAACAAACCCCTTGGAATCTCCTCATTCAAACCCAGCTACAATTTTATAGTTTTTTTCCAGATTAAAAAAAAAAAGGGGGATAAAAGTATAAAGCCAATTCATCACATGTTAAAGGCCAGGCTATACTAATTCATATTAAACAGCAGCTGTGGGATTTCCACTGTAATAAATTATACTGCTCTTCATAACAGAGTAAGCAAATTCTTTCTACAGTGAATTGCTCAGAGGTTGCAAAAGTTCTAGAAGACTAAGAAATATTCTTCCAGTCTTGCTTCTGTTTCACTTTATTTTTCACTACATCCCCATTTTTCATAGTCTAGGAAAAATCTGCAGGTCAAGTTGTGAACCTCCTTGCGAAAAAATTGGACTTCTGATGTCACAGCTTGTAGATCTTCCTAAAGGTCAAGTCTCCACTGCAAGGTCCTTCACCTCCTTTTTATCTTTCAGCTACACAAACTCCTCTCCCACATAAATCTACCACTTTTACCACAGTAGATGGCCCTTAAAGCTCTTCACAGCATTTTCACTGTCATTGAAATTTTTTACTCTAATTAAGATTTCCCTTTTATCTTGAAAATCCTTAGACTCAGACTTTTTGCCACGAGAAATACTCACCCACCTCCATATTAGTGATAAACCTAGTGTACCGTAAATTTAGCCAAAAAATATCTTCACTGGCAAGCACTGAAGGCTTGTGTGAAGCACTCAATGTATAAAAACTGTGTTGACAAATACACTTTGCCAACTAAAATCATTGAAGAGGATCTGTGATGGGACTTACTACATTTCTGGAAAAACATTAGTATAGCAACTGTGATGCAACGCTCAGGAAGTCCTGCATGGCTGAGGAAAATCTCATGCTACTTTTGCTGACCTGAATTTAAAGCCTCGGGAGAACCCGTCGTGTGAAATATCAGAATTTAGGCTTAAATTTATATATAAACTTTCATCGGAGCTTGCCATGTTTCTTCCAAGTAGCAGCAAAGATACAAAAGTGCTGCTTGTGACCATTTCTAAACTAAAATTACCACCTGCCATTGAGATAGCAAAGAGAACTTAGGACAAAATAAACTGAAAAGTCTGCTAGTCCTGTATCCTCCAGATCATTTAAATGCACTTTTCTTCATTTATGCCCACTCTTACTTATTAAAAAATATTATTTGTGAATTTGGTCTACTAGCTGTTGATAAAAATCCCTGATACTTAAACTCACCTTTATTCCTCTACGTCTTCAAAATACTCACAACAAAATGAAAAATAATGAATTTATCATTTTTAGAAGCAGAAAATTTTAATATCATGGAGATTTAATTAAATGATATTATATTTCTGCTGATCCCATGAATCTCGATAAATATAAAAGTATATACAAATATGCAGACACAGATTCAAAGGGAGGTTTCTGCAAATAAACTCCAAAATCAAAGATCCTCACAGAAAATTATATGGATTTCAAGAGAGACTAGGTCTGGAAGGAAGATGAGAAGGTGGGAAAGAGGTAGGGTGGGAGATTGATGTAAATTTTTACTATAATGTTCTAATGTTAATTTATTTATTTAAAATGTAAAATGTGGGTTCATTTCAATCACATCTTTATTTTCAAACAATGCAAGAAATGCTTATGGATTTTATTTCAAGGTGTCTGAGGGTGAGGTGACACTCATCCAGAAAATCCACAGTTGAGTTGATTTGACTCAGTGCTAGCAGAGAAGTAAGAAAAAAATAGTCATAGCATATTTTTTACCTTTTTAATCTGGAAACAGCCTAAAAAACTGGACGAGGGAAACTTTCCACACATTGTTCATTGGAGCTATTTGTTATGTTACAGCTGGGTTTCTGAGGATGAGAGGACAGGGAATTAACTGTTAACACAATCATTACATGAGGGATGGAAGAAGGGGTGATAAAGTGTGTTCCATTAAAACTTTAATGATTTTAGTGTGCCAGGCTGTAGTGAACAGATTTGGCACGCGACTATGAAACCTGAACTACTCCTGTTAGAAAGATTCAGGGACAATGAGCATGGAAAGCATCTATTCTACCTTTGCCTAGGGCATTTAGTCTAAACTCGATTCTTCTGATGTCAGGTTGAGAGAACCACTCTGCAGATTCTTTCCTAAGACCAAGTGTCTTGACACTTCAATTACTTACCTTTGCAATCTGTAGGAAGAAGCTGAATCTCTAGTTTAAAGTAGTCCCTCACTTTTTAGGTTGTTCACACTGAACAAAGTGGATCCCAAACTCCCTCCATACATACAGCAACACTGTGCTTTGGGATTTAGACCTTAGACTCAATTCTTTGACTTTATCCAAGACTGGAGGCCAGGATATTGCTCAGCTCTGACACAGTGGCTTGTGTGATAAATCACTTTCTCTAAGGAGAATCTGGAAATTTCCTTATAGACCTTTTGTCTAATAGTCAATTCTGTCCAGCTCCCTAGGTGAGTAATATTATAAGCCTGGCAGTGTTTTAAGCCTACCTTTCTTTGTTCTTTCAATATAGGTTGTTAGATGTGAACTGCTGCTTTATTATTATCTAGTGAAAATTATTCTTTTTGGCTGTTTGATGCCTTATTTTCCCCACAGCAGTGATAAAAAATTGCATATGAGATAAAGGCAGAAGATACTGAAGGTAAGAACTGCTTTATTATTCACCATTATTTATTATTTCTACTGCAATAAAACACTAACATAACAATAAGACAGAATCCAAATACAGCCGGAATGCTTTAGGAGGAACATTTTTCCCATGGTCTTGAAGCCAACACAATCATAATTTAATATTAGATGATAGGACGGATGTACTGAACATGACAAAACACCAGGCTCTTCAACCCAAACCAGCGCAAATGTGACAGATGAACATAACTCTTAAAGTGAAGCTTAAAAGCAGAGCAATCTTTGTGTAGAGATACTGCAGCAGGTCTTAGGGTTTGACTAAAGACCAAGAAAAAAAATCCTTCTATTTCCCTGGCGGCCCGGAGAGCTGGTTCAAAAAGCATAGGGCACAGCACCAAAAAGTCTGATCACACAGGGGTTTAAAACAGAAAAGGAGAATCACAAGAATTCCCTAATTGGGAGACCGGAGAGGACAAGGGTGAGCGTAGCTTTCTAAAATTCAGAAGAAGGAAGAATGAGGAAGATGAGGCATTCACTGAAATGTCAAGACAAAATCGATAACAGCATTTTCTGGGAAATCAATGCAGAGAGTGGAAGACACTCAAGATAACAGAGAAGCAAATGCTTTCTCCGTAGCGGATGAAAACTCCAACAGTGGCACCGAAAACAGGTGTTGTTTTCATAATTAAAACTCAAGGGAAACCTGCCTAAAGGGAGCCGTAATAATGAAATACGAGGAAAAAATACCCATGGAGAACAACATCTCATTAGGAGACATAAACTTCACATGCGAACAACGTTGAGTTAAATGATAAATTGTTTTTCTTAATGGTACTCTGGTGTAAGACAGGTTCAGAGGTTCTGCTTATTTTGCTGCAAGCTGGTGATTAATGACTGCGAAGGTTTTCACACAAGTGTGAAAGATGGGACTGGAAAATGAAGATGCAAGTTGTCTCTCCAAAGGGGCCCTTTGTAAAACCAGTGTCTGGACAGAAATAGGAAAGCCTTTGAGAGGTAAGAAAGCCCTTATAATAACTGACTGCAGAATGACCCAGTTTAGTTATTTTCTGTTTGGTTTCTAGTTAATACTGTTTTCCCCTTGTAACCGATGCACACTAAAACCTCAAGAATAAGACCCTGAGGCAATTCTGAAATCATCTACAGTGTATTTTCTCAGAGATAAAAAACATCAGCGACTCCAGTCCCTCTGACTCAGCTTGGTGTTCAGGTACCATGGAGTCAAATGTGGTACAGACAAGCAGAGCGTTGCCGGAAACCCTCCAGGAAATCTGAAATGTCTGGGTGATTCCACGCTTGATTTTTCATAACCTTATCAATACCGTTCCTCGAATGGGGAAGTATAAAGAGGCAGAAGAAACTGCTTATGTCAAGGGGTGGCTTGTAGTGCAGAGGAAAACTAGTTTGTTCTGAACAAAACTCTTCTGCTGTGAACAGAGTTTTTAGAGAAACAGCACAGCACAGGGATTTCTGATAAGGGATTTTTGGGATAAACGTCTGCAGCAGACCCAACGTTCTCCAGTTTCTATGTGCTTAGTAGGCACAGCTGGGATTTAAGAGATGTTACAGTCGACTAACTACCTGCTGCATGTCCAGAAGGACCAAATAGGCCAACAAATCCTCAATTCTGTAAACAAAGCAATCCACTATTTCAGACAGTTCCTGGGTGGGAAAGAAAGATATACCATAAAGAACATTGTAAATTGGTAAAAGTTGTAAAGAGGTAAAAAAAAACTTGGCCTTTGTGATGTACAGTGACTGGGAATATTTTGTCAAATATGTCTGTTAAATGACAACTTGTTTAAAATAAGCAATTGTAAAGTCATACTTCTAAACATAATGAGAGTTGGCTCTGTAAAGTGGTTTTGTCATCTGCAAGCAAAGAAATTTAGAAAGGATGAGAATTAATAATGTTCTCATGTGAGAAACATAGGGTAGTAATGAATAGCAGCTATTTTGTCTCCAAGCACATCACTGAAGAGATCAATACTTTATTGAGTTCAGATCTCTAGACACTAAAAGAGGATGTTGGAAAACTGGAAAACATGTGGAAAGCTACTGTCAATACTGAAAGTCTTACAATGGAGAGCTGAAGGAGTTCCATGTCTATTAGTACAACCCTGAGTTTATACTTCACATGTATATATTATAAGAAATTGTAAGACTTTTTATCTCAGAGAGAAAACCTAATGGCATACTGCTTGGACTTAAAGTCAGGCAAATGAGCAGTAGAAAACCATATTTTTTTATTCAAGATGATCAATAAGTGGAAAAATAACCTATAAAATTGCAAATCATATATTTAGACTAGATATTAGGAAGAAATTCTTTATTGTGAGGGTGGTGAGGCACTGGAACAAGTTACCCAGAGAAGTTGTGGATGCCCCATCCCTGGAGATGTTCAAGGCCAGGCTGGATGGGGCTTTGAGCAACCTGGTCTGGTGGGAGGTGTCCCTGCCATGGCAGGGGGGTTGAAAGCAGATAATCTTTAAGGTCCCTTCCAACCCAAACCATTCTATTATTCTATGATTCCTGTAATGATTCTCAAGATAGCTAATGGGAACACAGTGTTCTCTTGTGTATGGAATTACACGGGTAAGGAATCTTCATACACATTCCTCTGCCATGTTTGACAAAATTCACTTTATTTTGGGAGGCAATGTGGCAAATATGAAACACGATTGAGCAACACCCCATGATTTCAAAGAGGACGCTCGTGCAATGTTTTGCAATTAAAATTGCACAGGGAACATTGATAGGTGAAACAGTAATTATCAAGTTGGAGCCTTGCCAGAAAAGTGGGACAACCTTGTTATCTTTGGTATATCAAACTTCTGTGTTTCAAAAAAAACCAGCTAGGATGTCCCTCCAGAGGCCTTACGTACCATTCTCATCTAAGGGACTGCTTTGTAGATTTGTACATTTAAAAGGGTTGCTGCCTTAAACACTACATCTCACAGCCAGAAAGGAACCTAAATTCAACTATTCCCAGCAGTGCAGTAGCTATTGCCCAGCCAGAACTGAGACCCCGTGTCTCCTGCCCAGAGATCAAGGCAAGTTATTGCAAAAAGGATTTTTTGGGCTGAATTATTTTAGCCAACTAACCTCAAACGTCATAAAAAACAATGATGTGTCCTGCATAATCACTTTTTGCAGCTCTGGAATAAATATTGCTGTGAATTTGGAGTTCACTGCTGGAATTTTTATCTAGATTTCCACTGTGGATGATTGAGTCATTGGCTGGCAACTTTTCTACACAGAGTTCTGGACTTGGCAGGAGGTGGAGGTAGATGGTCTTGTCGTAGCCTTTGTCTGGAAGAGTTGTTGGTTTAACCTGCTTTCCATGTCAAGAAGAGTGTAAAACCCAGGTTTTCTCTACCCTACAGGAGCTCTCCAACTTCTACCTTCTTCTACCTCCTTGGTAAAATTGTTCCTCTACCAAGATTCCTCTCACCTTTGCTTTCAAATGGAAAAGAAGAGGACAGCTGTGCTTTCTTGGGCAAACCAACACTGCCAATCAAGGCATCCCTCTGGGATCACTTTCCTCCCTTCCAGATGTGCCAGCCCTGTGGGTCTTAAACAATCCACAGGTGTGGCATCAGTAGCAGAAGTCTCTGCAGGCAAAATGTCTCTGTGTTGGTATTACAAACATACCTTCTGCTATAAAGGAAGTGTCTGTATTTGGGTCCTTTTGACTGCAGCTGTGCTACTAAAACACAACCAGGCCCTGGTTCAAGCTCTGCCATGCACTAAACTGTAGTCTACTACTGCTAGAACAGTTCCTGGATTCACAGCTGAGTTTGGCCAAGGCCAAGCAGCAACAACCACAGAGCCTCTGGTGATTTGCACATAGAGATCATGCCTAGTAGGTAATTCACATGGAGTCATTGGTTGTGGAGGATGAGAAAGCTGAAGCATTTGAACTTTGTTGTCCCAGATCAGGGAAAAGTTACCAACTTTCATAGTATAGTAATAAATTGATATTCATTTAAATCATTAGCATAAGAATAAAAAAATAAACTTGTTTTATTACTATTATAGTCAGACCAAATGTCCCTATAGTTTGGAAGCCTACCTCTGGGTAGTGTCTGGTAAAAAGAGTCATTAGAAAGCAAGGACAGAGCTGGTACAGGCAAGCATTTCTCAATGTATGCTCCAGACCCCACCAGCTGAAGGCCTGGGGCATTCTTGAGCCACTGGCTGTGCTGATGTATTGAAAATCCCTGCTTGCTTCTGGGTTCAAAGCACTGCAGAGTCATTCAGCTTCTGGAAATTTGCCTGTCTATAAAATAACATTTAATTGGCCGAATTAGCAGCCAAGTACTATGTAATAGCTAAGCACTACTTAAGCTGTGGAGAAAGCAGAGAAGGGAGATGTGCTGCAGTCCAACAGGAATGTGCTGTGTTAAAGATGTGTTTATCTTCCAGGAGCAGCTGATATCCACAATGAATCAGCATCAGAGGTTACGTGGTGTAGGTACACACAATAAAAAGCAGGCTTTGTCTGAGGAAGCTTAAAATCGGTAACAATAACAAGAAGAAAAATAACACAAGCAAGCAAATAGAGATTCTTTCCCATTTTACAGAAAGGGGTCAGAGGCACAGAGAGATTAAATGATTTTTCCTTGACTTCAACAGGAGCTGTGTGTCCTTACTGGCAATCTCTCTCCTCTGCTTTTGCCCTAAGATTATCCTTAACCAGATTTATAAGATTCAGGCTGCTTCACATACTGACCACCGACACATAATAATTTGCCTGGATCCCTGCTAGTAAAGCCTGTCTTCTAATGTTTGACCAGGAAAGGGACTGAAGGTCTGTAGGAATTGGGAGAAAGGATTTACTGAAATATAGAATGAGAAGAATTACTTGAACTACACCTCCAAATACCTCTTAAATCTTAGGAGAACAAGATACATTTGCATAACTATATTAGCAACAAAATGCAACGACAGCAAATCCCCCGAATTAGTCATCATATACTCGTTTTAGCAGACATGCCAAAACTCCCAATTAAGGTCTCCCTTAGGACTCATGGTTTCTGTCTCATTATTCTGATAAAGTGGACACCAATGAGTCTCTTAATGAGGATTAAACTGTGGGCTTTAGTTGAATTTGCATGTCGCATTTCCTATTGATGAGACTCTCCTGAAATACACCAGTTTCTAACCCTGAATTCAAAATACTGCATGGAAAATCTGGGAATAGACTTCCACTGCTTTACCTAGCAATTGCCCAAAAATAAGAGATAAAAATTGTCTGGTTGATAAATACAGGATTTTTCCCATCCACATTCCAACACTGTGTGTCATATTGCTATGTATCTGGGCTTAAAAGGGACAGCTGCTCCAGGGATCTGGAAATGCTCTCTTTAGTTTTTAACAGAAGGAAAAACTGAAACGGAAGCAGATGTTTGTGACTGTATCATGCGTGAGATAAGGCCTTTGGAGACTGTTTTTTTTTTCCCTGACAGCAAGTGTTTAAAGTCTCATCTTCCTTAAAGGAATTTTGATTTCGTGCCTGACCCAAGAAATATGCTTGGTGTAAATTCACATGACAGAGTTTCTTGATGATGGTTTTAGTCAACGCCGGGGCTAAGTCATTAGGTTGTTCTGAAACCTGGTTACTGCCTGTGATTACCGGAGAGATGATCCGCGGCCAGATGGGAGTTTGCGCTTCTGTACCTCCTCCATTGCCTTGCTGTTAGTTGTAAGGCAGAGCCTCTAAAGTTTGTGTCCACACAAAGGCCAGGAGCCTCCTAGGTCCTAGGAGACAGAAGGCATACCTGCTAGAAATAGGTAAAAAAATATATGTGCTCAGCATTCCTAAAATCTGCAGGTCTTCAATTTATGTCTCGGTCAATTTATCCAGAGAGTTCAACAGACGTTAATTAGCACCCTCTAAATGAAATTCATGTCTGTCTTGCAGAGATCTTCTGTGAACTGAGAAGCTCACTTCTTTCTGAGAACTTCCCTGCTCTTCAACATAGACAAGGATCAACACTGACACTCCCAGTAGCTTCTTCATCACGCTTGCTCAGCTCTTATTTCTCGTCTTCTTGCCTTAATCTGTTCATTGACACCTGACAGCAGATCGGTGAGACAATTTAACCTTCAGGAGAGATGCCAAATTTTTCCCTCACACACAGTGGAAAAAGCACACAAGTACGTATCTTTGTTACTATATGCACTTGGAGATATTTTTGCATTAATGTTTAAATTGGGAAAGACTCGATACTTTGGTTGAATTTTGATGCCTAGGTTAGCCCAGCTCTTTTACACGCGTACTAGACTTTGTGTTTATGGAAAATCTATTTGATAAAAACTGTAAAAATATTAAACTTTGTAATAGCAGAGAAAAACTTGGAAATAGTGCAAGCACACCTCAGCATTCAGAAACTAAGAAAAAGAACCCCAATATTTACTGTTGATTTACAGGGGGTGTGTGCATGTGTGTGGCCTGATGCACAGGTGTCTTAATGGTTAGGAAATAAAAAATTATTAAATGTAATTTCCATCAGTTTTACATGTCATCATCTACCAAATCTGAGTAGTGGAGCACATCTCTGAATGCTTTTGTTATGGAGGTAAGATCACTGTTCCCAGTTAGGTTCAGACTAAAAAATGTCACACAAATTGTAACCACAGGAAAAATAGTGAAACGTGAAAGAAAATCATAGACGTTATGCAAAGTCAGAGGAAATATACAGAAAGACTAGTCTTAGAGGCAGTATGTCTCAACATTGACATTGCTGCCTGTAAAACAGTGAGAGATTTTTTTTTTTTAAAATAAATTCTTCTTTTGCCCATCCAACAAGAGCAGCCACGACCAGAGTTTTGCTCTCTGTCTGCTGTGATGCCAAAACAGTTTTCAGCACACAGAACAGCTTTCTGTCCAAAAAAGTTCCACCATACACACAGATAGGTGCCATAGGTGATGCCCAATTTTAGTCATCTTCCAGGCAGCTCTTAGAGGCATTTTCAAAGCCCTGCTCAATATTTTGTTTTAGAGTGGGGTTACAAACCGCAGCTGGATGGAAGGGTGGCTTTGCCACAAACATTTACATTGCAAGAAACAAGAGTCACATGCAGTCACCCAATTATAAATGTTTGGGAATTTTTAAAATTAAGTCAGAAAGGATACATTGTGAAAAGATCTTTCACTTTGTTGATGCAACTGTGAAGCGGATCAAATGAAACAAGTAAGAGATTTGAAACAAACTAGAGGCAGTCTCTTACCATAAAACATGCAGTCAGCCCATAGAATTCTCTTTTTCCAGACACTGATATCAGATATTGGAAGTGCTAAAACTTTAGATGAGTTGAACTGTTGCATATATCACTTTGCAGGGAAGACTTCATTGAGTAAGACACAAAGCAGAATTTCAGGCTCAGGAAATCTCTGAGCTGTAAGATACTGCAGGCTGGGAGAGAATTCTGAAGAAATATTGTTTGATGCTTTTCCATAGACATGAATTTGTGGCTACTACTAGAGACAGGATACTGGTCTGATACAGTACTGTACTTTTCTGTACTTAGTTATTAAAACCTTTCACCTGGCACTGCAATGTGCAACATTTTGTCTTCCCAGTCCTAGTCTCCCAAATAAGATATTTTTTTACACAAAATTTAAAATCAGGAAGGAAAAAAAAAATGTTGAACTTTTTTATTTCAGATTGATTCAAGATGAATTTTCTTTTGATTTTCAACATGAAATTGAAAAATCTGTTACTTGCGGTCAAAGCTAATATTTGCTTTACTTAGTAAATTATTTGGACTAGAATTTAAGCAGGTTTGCATAATGAGACTCTGTTACACTTCTTAATTTGGGAATTAGGGATCTTGGAGGAACCTTACTGTTTACTAACTTCAGTAAAAAATCAATTTTAAATTTATTTCGATGAGTTCTGTTTCTTCCCTTCCCTGTGGACAAGTACACCTCATATTATGTAGTGCATTCCTGGCCACCCTAACTGATGGATAACATCTGAAATTAGTTTTAATAGAAATAGCAGAGATGCCGATTTTCAGGCAAAAGCAGATTTTCTTGTTTAACTTCAGAAACCGGACAGAATTTAACCTTGGTTAAAAATTCTCAAAGCTGAAATCATCTCTGGTTTGAGATCTCTTGTACCCCAGAGACCATAGTTCTGCACAAGAGACATCACAGCTGACAGTCCTGAGATGTGTGTGTTTGGGGACTGTGATAGAGAAATTATTTTAAGTGAAGGGCTTGACAGCTTGGAATTTGTTTCTGTCCTTGGTATAATGTAAACTGAACTTTCTAATAGTCAGGGCATTTCTGCAACGCTTGTGTCTACATGAAAACAGTCTCTGTGAATCTTCTATAAAATTATAACATTTTTTAAGTTCAGACATTAACAATTAAGCACTTAGTTACATTGATTAAGATTTTCATAACTTCTTTCTTAGTTTGACAAGAGCTGCTGTAAACATGGCATTCTAGCCCTTCTATTTTTGGCTCTTACTATAGTTAATTCATGTGTGATCTCTCTTCACAGGGAATCTCCAGAATTGCCAACTGGATTTCCACCTGGGTGGTAGCAGACAGGCACAAACACCTGATGAGATTCACAGAAGAGTTAAGATGCCCAAACTAAAAAAATTCCATGGATTTATGCACTTAGATGCTTAAAACATTCCTAATCTTGCTTTAATCAGTCCACTAAGTGAGAGATGTAGCATCCTTGTCTGTCACCTCTCCTTGAGGGCTTCTTTGCAAATAGGACCCAGCTGTCAATGATCAATGCCATTGTGACTGACAGCTTCCTTCCGAACAGCTTTGCACTAGCAGGGCTGAGATGTCTGAAGCTAATGGCCAATCAGTCTATTGACATCAAGGAATTTGTAGTCACAACACCGAGGTCAGGGAAAAGTCCTTTTTAGTCACAGGATGACACTGGGAAATCAGTTGGATGAGCTCATCCCTACATTACATTGCATAAAAACATTCACAGCAGTACCGACTCCGAGTGGGCTTGACCTGGCTATGTTGCCACCTAAATCTGAGCTAGATCTTTTCAACTGTACCCAAATCCACCTCAGAAAGATCATTGCAGCCAAGGCGGATACTCTTTTCTAAAGAAGGTCAGAAGATATGTGCTCCACAAGAGCATATTTGTGCCTATTTAAGGAACATGTGACTGCCTAAGAAATAGATCTCTTAGCTAGCAGTGACAAATCCCACCCTGAATATCTCTACCTTTTCTCTGCATTTACTTATTATGTAGATCTAAAATTCAAAGATGGCTCGAGGAGGTCAGACCCTTTTGTGCGTTGTTTGATGGCACGAATTAATGCAATGTACTTGCATACTTGGTTTTTACTTTAAACGCAGATTTTTCAAATGCTCACCAGAAAAACAAAGCTTTGTTCATCTCTTATTTGCATAAATGGAGATTATGACATAATGACAAAGATAAGCTGCATATGACAATGATAACCAGTATCAGATGAGTATCATGTCTATAAAAAAAATCTTAGAGCACCAGATATGTTTCCAAAGAAGTCATGTTTTATTTAAGAAGTCTCTGTGCAATTATATTTATTACTTTTAAAGAAGGGAAAACACTTCACAAAACAATTTCAAGGAGCAGAGGCTGCTGTTTCCCTTTCTGCAAGTATCTGGTAAGTAATGTGTAGAGCCGGGGGCACCCAAACACCCACTTAACAGTTTTACAGGGCACATGATGCCTGCTAAAGAGACCAAGTTACTGCTGTATATTTTAGTATGGGAGGAAAATCTGTCTCCAATGGTTTTGGACACCTTGTTACATCCCATTCCAAAACCTGTCAAGCATGTAATGACAGCTAGGACACAGAGGAATACTTCTCCAGTTCAAGAACAAGAAGGCCCACAAGGAAAATTTGCTGATTTGCTAAACCCTTTACATTTCCAGATACAGCTGTAGGATACTGAGCATATTACTGTAAACTATCACAAATATCAGGATTTTTTCCTCTATGGATTATTGAGCTAGGCAGTTCATATCTGAAGAGTTCCCTTGTAACTTGGACACTGCCAATAGAGTAATCCTGAAATCTTGTATTGGCAGACAGAGCTGCCATTGGATTCATCCAAATGCAATTTGCCTAGAGGTTTCAGTGGAACATCTTTTACAGGAGACTTCAACACAAGGCACTAACCACTTGTGCTTGCTGCCACCGTACTGACACATCTTACCTCAGAGAAGCAAGTAACATGTAGTTTTGTGTGCATTTTTATTAGTGTAAATGGTAACAGTAAATTCAGGCAGTTCTAGGGAGAGACCCATGCTGATGTTGCAATGAATATAACTGTTCTGGGAGAAAATGTACACAAGGGGAAGGTAATTATCTTTTGCTTAAATTTTGTAATAGATACAGTACCTAAAATGTAGTCCCCACCCTAGTGCCAATGAGACAATAAAATGTGGTGGCATAGACTTTAGTACCAGTACCCTCAAAGCCTTCTGTAGACTCACAGATTTAGGCTGAAGCCAGAAGCACCATGTCTTTGGTCTAAGCCCATATGGCTAGATAAAAACTACTGTGATAATGCCTGAAATTAGATCTCATATGAAAAATGTCACATAAATGACTTCCAAACTCATACTGGGTACGAACAGTGCAAGAATGTGATCTGCAGACAGACCATTGCAAACCCATCTTACACCTTTCCTGCCATAAATCTCTCTCCTGAAGCGTACCTGAAAATATGCAGAAAAGGCAGCTAATTCATTTGGCAAAAACTCTAATCAACACAGTTACAGTGAGAAAAAATTTTCTCCTTCTCCCCAAGACTGTCTAGAATTGATGTTCTTATGTTGTTTTCTTTTGGGAATAAAATTCTACCTCTACCCTGCAGGTATCCTTTTTCTCTTTGTAGTAGTATAGTCACTGGGATCAAATTTAAAATGTTCAAAACCCCAAATTCCTCAAAAGGTAGTGTGAAACTACACCTCACATGTCATTGCAAAAGCAAGCAAGGACTCTTTGATTTATTTCAGAAGTGGCATGTCCCTTCACTCTCACTGAAAGTTAGTTGCACAGGAGAGGTGGCAGTGTGGCTAAAATACAGGGTTATAAAGATCCCTGTTCTTTTTCTGGCTTTGCCACAGAATTACACCCAGACTCACCTCGCCCAAAATTACCCCCCTATAAGTTAGGCATCCCGTGGCTCCCTACACGATGACCAGAGAGAATGAAAACACAAAGAGAATGTTTATTAAAACTTTTCATATTATGCTTAGTAATAAACACACATTTACTAGTGAAGGATGTTTTTGATAGACACTTTTTCGTGTAAATTGGATGTATTACAACCCGGGGGTGCTGCCTATCTGTACTTACAGCAGAATGAATCTAGATGACTAATTTAGGCTTTGTTCCCACTTTTAGAGAAGTTAGATTTCAATGTGATAAACTTTACTTTCCTTTTCTTTTTAGAAGTGTGCAGAGACTACAATATCAATTCCTCACCTCTTGGGAGCACTTCACACATGCTGTGACAGAGGTGGATTATCCAAAACAGCCACCATATTTCTTGCACCCTGTCCACTCCTCTAAAATATTAAAACCATCTCCAACAAACGTGTTTTCTACGAGTTTCAGCTGCTAGAACACATAATTTCCCAGGCCCTCTCTGAACTGTACCACTGGAGCACTAGGTGGCAATGTTGTTACAACGAAAACTCCTACCAGCTCTGTAAACCAGGGCTACTTCGTGCCACCAGAGATCCCAGCGATGCTTCACAGGCGATGCAGAAGTTTAGAGAGCTACCACCGCTCCTTCAGCAGTTGCATGACATCATTTTGTGGCCCGTGCTTGCTCTGAGTGAAAAGGTGTGGGTCGGTTTGTTTACATTCTCGTTAAAAAGCCAAGGAAGGTGATCATGTGACATTTGCACAAGTTTGGTCTTCCCCATAAAATTTCCAGTGGGTCTGGGGGAGGTTGAAAGGACACACAGGGATGACCCGACAGTTCTGTCAGCATGGGGTTCAACCATCTGATACGGGGAGGTGACAACTCAAGCCTGATCCTAATAATGTGGGTGGAATCATTAAAAAAAAAAAAAAAAAAAAAAAAAAAAAAAAAAAAAACCCACAACAACTTCACTTGTACCTTCCTCTTTCTTTATGTACTAATTTCAGTAAAATCAAAGACAAAATTCCTGGGTATAAAGTCTAGGATATGGGCAGCTTTTTTCAAGATTAGGGCTTTTAAAGAGAAAGGAGCCGATGTGACTGCAGCTAGCAGTTCAGTCTGTGATTAATCAACTCCAGACAATTAATCAGTATTATCAGGTCATGATTCTGTGAGGCCTCTGCACACTCAGAGTATTTATTTTAATCCACTTTAATACACATCATTTACAATTATCATAAACTGTGTGAATTGCTTCTCCGTGTACCGATAGGAGAAGGAACTGTTCTGGTCTAATTTTACCCCATTACTACAAGAACCTTAATGAAGACTCAGGGTTTAATTTCCGTTTTTAAGAAAGCGCTGCATCCTGCTGATAGCAGCTCTTGTGGTCAAGAGCAAAAATGTTCACAGTGTAGAAAAACCCTCCCCACTTCCCAGGGAAGGGGAGCGGGCTCCGCTACCTCTCAGGGCTCCTTCCAGCTCTGCATTTCTACTGGGCTATGAACAGTTGGATGCCACAGCAGGTGTTGAACTGAGCCGTGGTGTGAGCATCTTGGACTGAACCAGAGTCACGCAGGGGTCAGAGTAGCCCCTTGTGTGGCTTCTCAGTGACGTGCAGTGATTGTCTGCCATGGTGCTCAGGAGGGTCCAAAGATACATCAAGTGGCAGGGCCAAGGGTCTAAACAACACTGCAACCTATTTGCCCATCCTGGAGCCTTGGCTGCTGATTGTGAGCAATATTATGTCAGACTTACTTATTCTAGCAGCTTTAGTTATGAACTAAGTGGATATTGTTTTACTCCACATCTTACACGGAGGTCATCTGCCAGGTCAGTTTCTAGAAGAGATTCTCACAGTGTGTGTTTCCTCAGAGTATTAATTATACCACAAAACCACAGCAATATTGCAAAGGAGTGAGATACAATTTTATCAGACTGGAAGAACTGGAGAAAATTACAGGTCTTACTCACAGTGTGTATGTACTGAGACATTAAAATTAAAATTGGTGAGGAAGAGATTACTCTTTGTTATTCTGGTCCCAAAAATGTCTTTGAAGACTTGTACAGTTTATATATGTCTAAGTAAAAATAACAAAATGAATGGATGCCCACCCATGGATTGGGTTTTTCACAAGTTTTGCACGGTGTGTGTACTCAAATATGTGAGGTTCTTCATGTGCTTATACTTAAAATGCTAAATGCAGACTTTCTTGAAGATTTTCAGCAGGAAAAGGATGAGTGAGGCTGCTGCTCCAAAAGGCAAGTACACGTTTTTTTGAAATCTCTCATTTATACAGATATTTTATAATGAAGATGCTAGTAGAATTTTTTTACAGGGAAACTTAGCTACTTTGGGTGGAACTAGTTTTCTTTTAGAAACAGCTCCTAGACCTTGATTTCACAAATGAATCATAGAATCATAGAAACACAAGGTTGGAAAGGACCTATGAGATCATCTAGTCCAACCATCCTCCTATCACCAGTACTACCCACTAAGCTACTAAATAATGCCTTGTAGCACCTTGTCCAGACACTTTTTGAACACCGCCAGGGACAGTAACTCCACAACCTCCCTGGGGAGGCCATTTCAGTGCCAGACCACTCTTTGAGAGAAAAAATTTTTCCTGATATCTCATCTAAATCTCCCCTGGTGCAATTTGTGGCCATTTCCTGGAGTCCTATCATTAGTTATCTGGGAGAAGAGGCTGACCCCCTCCTCTTCACAACCTCCCTTCAGGAAGTTGTAGAGTGTGATGAGGTCTCCCTTGAGCCTCCTCTTCTCCAGACTAAACAATCCCAGCTCCCTCAGCCATTCCTAGAACGGTCCAGGAATGTCCAGACTAAATCCCAGCTCCCTCAGTCGTTCCTTGTGAGACTTGTATATATACATGTATATGATATAAACCTGTCAAGATGCGAGCTGCCCCAAAAAGGTTCCTACTTTTTTCATGTCTTTTCTGACCACCTTTTCCTTTCCTCCTCTAGTGCTTGCACTCTTCTTCAGTGATTCAGAATAGGGACATTACCTGCGTGAATACAATTTTCTTGTTTGTTGGTATAAATCCATGGTCTGGTGGCCAGGAAAGGTAGTGTGACTGGAGGTGGCCAGAGTCCAGCAGCCTGCATTTAGTCTGGCTTGAGCAGGCAGTAAAACCACTTTCCTTATGCTGGAAAATTCTCTTTGCTGGATCAAGTTCTTAATTTTTCAATGCTCTCTACAAAAAAAAAAAGAATACAAAACAAAACCAAACAAACAAACAAAAAACCCAACAAACACACAATAACAAAAACCCTCACCTGCTAAAGAATAGTTACCATCCATAAGGAGTTTTATGGGTTTGGAATTTGTTTGTTTTTCCTTAAGATGCAGTTACAGGGTGGGGAAGGAGAGAAGAAAAGGTTTTATTAATACCATCAAAAAGGCAGATCTTTTTTCTCACCCAGAGCCATCCATTCAGATTGGAATAAAGAAAGAGGGATGAAATAAGGGATTTTTGCTGGTTTTTAGCCATGTGATCATACAGACTTTGACAGCACAGTGAAGCTGATATCTGAAAAAAAATCAGAAGCAGCTAAAAGACAGAAAGTTTAAAGAAGTGAAAAGATGTGCATTTCTGGCCTTATTCATGTCTTATTACCTTCTGGCACAGTAAATTGCCTAGACCAGCAAAACCAGTTGTTCTTTTTCTTTTTTAATGCAAATTTGGGGTAAAAATTTGTAATGTCAGTGAAAAAAAGTGATGCCCAATGAATAGACCACACCTAAGATTTTCAGAAGAATCAAATATAAAAATTAAGATTCTGTGTTCACCAACCCCCTTTACAAACAGGTTTGTCTTCCCATAATTCCCTTTAAGACAAGTTATTGGCAGGTTTTCAAAAGCATTTTCTTGCCATTAGATTCTCTATGTTTCTGTGCTCACTCAATAAATTAGAAATAAATAAGTCTCCCCACCCAAGACAGGGACGTGAGGGAGTCTACAATGGATTTCATTCAGCACCTGTGGAAATCAGTGGGGTTTGGGTGATCCCTTTTTCTCGGGATGCCTTAGTGTGAACCTCCAAAGGTTGTTGGATACTGAAATATGTGGCTGAAAATTCAAGTCTTTTTCAAACCTTCCTATATTTCCAGGCACCAAAATGCCTCTGATCTGGTCTGAAGGACCACAGTGAAGTGACAGCCAAATAAACACCTCAGCAACCTCCAAAATTACCTTATTATTTCCAAATTCATGACTTCAAAACTCCTAGAAGAAAGAAATGGGAAAGGCAATGCCCTCTTTCCTTACTAGTGGAAAACACCATGACTCAAGAGAGGCATTTAACACTCCTTTATGTAGCCCATTTGTAATTCCTGTGTGAATTGCATCCTACATTCTTAACTGAATTTCCTAGGAAAGGCCTCAGTGGAGAAATCTAAGGTAGAAAATAGGCACATGAGCCCAGTCAGAAACCCTGGAGCTCACTAAGTCATGCAAATCTTTAGAGCATGTGGAAGGATCTGGAAAAATGCTGGATCTCTGGAAAGCCTCTAGCCAGAATGTGAAAGAGAGTTTTTTTATTTTTCTTTGACTTTTTTAAAAAAGGACTTCCCCCTGGCTTTGCACCTCCTTCCCATTAATAATTTTCTCCCTGAAATGTTTAATGAAATGCTTTGGTAGACAGTGATATTTACTAAAAGCCATGACCAAAAAAGTGTTTTCATTTATTTAAACTGAAAACTACCATTAGGAATATTTCTATCACCATCTCAACATAGATTCTTAAGAATACTTATTGGAGTTATAAAATAATCCCACAAAGCAAACCAAAGCCAAACCTCTTTCTTCTCTCTTTAATTACATTTTCGGTTTTTGGGGGGTTTTTTTGGTTGGTTGATTGATTGATTTTTTATTGTTATTGAAATACCGTTTCATGAATGTTTTTAAACTCAATTGTGTTTGAACTGGAATGGTGGCAGCAGGACCTTCAGGCTGTACCCAGAATTGTCTGGTAGAAGGACCATGTAGGGAACTAAACTTTGATGCTCTGGTATGTGATATGACATCTTAATTAAATGTGTAAGAAGAAGAAAGTAAAGAGTGGTCTAAGTATGGCTCTTTGCAATGAAAAATAACCCACCCCCCAATATGCTTCAATACATAGTCTTCAATAGTTACATACTGTAACTTCCTTCTCAGGCAGATCAAGGCACACATTACCATGAAAGACACTATTCTTGCTGCTCTTTGCATCCAAGGTGGTCTTTTCTGTCTGGCCTTGACCTCCCCAAAGCCTGCTTCTCTTTATTATGACTGCTAAGGCACAATTTAGCTTCAAGAAGGATGTTAATTCTGACATAATAACTTGGAAACTTTTGTGCCACAGCATAGCATAAAACAGTAATTGGATGAAGAAAAAACATAAGTAACTCTTTCGGTTTAAATGGTGATGTGCAGTCTTTCAAAGAAGCAGCTACAGAGTCCATGATTTCGCCCAGACTCATTAAAGCATAATCCTTAGCCTTCCTGCCCCTTTCAAAACCATAAATTCTGTGAGGATTACATGCCAAGTTGATTTAAAATCATTGCTCAATCGAAAAAAAACCCTGTTAACTCTAAATTTCAGTGCTTTGTTATGTTCTGAAGCAAACTGTAAGCAGCTTTCGTGGACAAAATGAGACTTTTCACCCTTCCAGTTTGGACTGTCAAGTTTTTTATTACTGGCATTATGAGACAATCATCCTTTCCTTTGGTTCCTTGATTGGTCTGGTTGGGTTTTTTCCTCTTACTTTTTTTTTTTTTTTTTTTAAAGGAATCACTGGTTGCTCCAAACAGAACTTGCTTGATGTCCTTTAGAGTTTCTGTCCCACCTGTGCACCAGTTTAGGTCATCATGTATAATTCAGTAATTATACTGAATTATGCTGGTTTACCCAGACCGGAGCAAGGCATAGAGGGCTAAACCCTTCATTCTTTGGCCACTCAAGATTCCCATTGAATGTCAGATTCAGCCTTCTATAGCAAACATATGTCAATACACAGATGGTCACAACAGCAGCATTTTCCCACAGACATTCACATGATATTTTTAAGCAAACCCTCTTCCATTTGTCCTCAGACTTGTTGTTCACCCAAATATTCCAGGCAATTTAACCTGCAGGCAGACTTTTTTTTTTTTCCAAGAAAGGCCCACAGATACAACAGCAAAAGGAAGCCCCAAAAAATAATCTGGGAAGAAGATTAGTGAGCCAGATGGACAGACGGACTAATAGTTTGATATGCAGAAATAGTTTGCTTGGAACAAATTCAGGAGCATGTTCAGAGAACGCAGACTACAGCTTGTGAATTAGAAGAGTTCCAAGTGGGAACCTGGTATTTCAAGACAGGCTAGTGTAGGCTGGAAAACAAATGTATTTGTGATGCTTAAAGGTTTTTTTCTCAAAAAAAAAAAAAAAATTCCCTTTCACCCCTTGAAACGTAGGGAGTTTAGCTAGAAGGTAAATATGGATAAGATTGAGATACACTGAATACCAGGATATCAATATGAGGATGATGCACCTTCTGGAGGTATCTGCCTCCACAGATCATGGCAGAAAAGCCGGGTGATTAACTGAAGTACAAGATCATCTTTTACAAGATCCAACTAAAACACTGCTAAATCAGCTGGTGGAGGACAGCTTTAGCAATCTTGGGATCCTGCAATTCACTGAAGGGGTTATAGTGCTGCCTTGAAAGAAAAGCACTTGTGTTACTGAAGTCTTGTGACAGTGTGGAGAAAAAAACAGGATCAGAGATGCAAGACAAATTTAAATTAGGGTAATTCTCCTAGGAATAGTACCAAGTGGGTCATCTAGCCTCAAAAAACAAAGATATACAGGCATGATTTTGTTATACAGAAACTAGAGCATTTTATCAACACCTAGCTCTGGATGAACCTTTTTTATTGATAAATATTGTTGAAATAACACGCAGAGAACTTAAACAGGCCCAGAATTCATTCATTCAAGTTCATTGGGTTCCAGTGCACAGACCCAGCCAGTGACTGGGCTTCACATGTCATGTAGATATATATACACCAGACATTCTCCAGGTGCAACAGAGTCAAAAACTATCCTTTCACCAAAGATTTCAACATCTATCTAAGCAGCTGTACTCCTACTCTGTCCCACTTGGAGGTCCATAGTAACTGTTAGACCTCTGTCTGACTCGGTTTTATGAGTGTAAATCAGAACTGCCAGAAGAGACTATAATGGAGCAAGATATGTAAGAGCGGTGATTTAGCCAAATCTTTTGATTGCTTATTCTGTTGACTAATCTAGACAGATTATTACTCCTCAAAATTAAAATAATTAATCTCTCCTCAATACACTGTCAAAGCCCTGTTACTAGCTTCTGAGCAGTTTGCTGAGATTTCCCTGCTGGCTTTCCTGTCCCTTCACTTAGATCATTGCCAGCCTTTGGTGACTGTCAGAGCTGACTCCATGTCCTCTGCCTTTCCTCCTGCCTTTCCACAGGCCCGATTTCTCAAGGACCCCACACGTTTGCACCCTGCTTTGCTCTCCCTTTTACATCTCTTCTTGTATCCACATCTCCTCCTCAAACATGCTAACGTCTGATCTAATATAGACTCATCACACTTTGCTGCTGCTCCAGACTCGGCTCCTGTGTGCAGTGGGAATGATATCCTTGGTGTCAATCAGCATCGCCCTGTTGCCTTCAGTACAGCTATTTCCAGTTTACACCAGCTGAGGATCCAGCCTTCTGCTGCCAAAAGTACTAACGATTTTGCAGAAATAAGCTTCTCTCTCCCCCTCTCTTTCTCTTTTTTCTCCCAGCATGAAAGATCTAATTACAAATTGCTGAAGGCTTGCTACAAATAAAACAAAACAAAACAAAACAAAACAAAAAAAGAGAAAAAAAAAGATACACTTTTGACTCTGCATTGTCTGTTACTAATTTACTGAAAGGAATTGGATCTATATTTTCACCCGAATAAATATTTCTTCTCATGAATACTGAGAACCGCTATTCAGTGAAATATCTCCATGGAGAGTTTTTAAACTTATTTTCACAGCTGTGAGTTTGTTCAGTCTGATACCAGTACTGTGAATGATAGCAACATTACGACAGTATAATGTTAACAGAACCACCCGCCTGGCTTTCTGCTCTCTGAAAATACCAATTATCTTACCTCCCAAAAGCTTCAATCCAGTGGATAGGATGTGTGCCATATTTTATTTGTTGTGATTGTATTAGAGATGACAACACACCGAAGGTTAAGGGCGACATTGGTAGTGGGAGGTGACACAGTGCAAGGGCCTTTTCTCTGGCACTGGGGTCAACTGCAGCAGGGGCTATTTCTGGTTTCTTCTGGAAGCCCCTGTTGAGGTGTGTTCAGAGAAAGCCAGCTGGGATGTTGGTGAGGGCGTTCTGCTTTGTGATGCTTGATAGACCCAAAATATCTGGCAACCACAACAGACGAAGGGACTATTAGGTGTGGGGGAATGGCTTAAATTTGGTGATGTTGATGTCTGGAGTAAAGGGCTGAAGAAGAGTTTGGGATCCTAGTCCCCTCCACAGTTTAACTTCAGGAAAGTAATTTTCTGGATCTAGGCTTCAACAATTTGTCCAATATGGAAACTTCAGACAGAGACAGGAATGGAGCCAGTTCTGCCTGATCCCTGGCTCACTGCCATGAAGAAGACTACCTTCCCTCTACCACTGTGGTTACTACAGTCGGTGGTAATGTGCTTTCCCAGAAAAAAAAAAAAATAATAAAAAAAGTCAACTTGAACTGTTCCCATAGCACTTCCAATCATCAGAGCCCTGGCCAACAGGCACCTCTGTGGGGACAGGAACAGATTAAGGCCAGCTCATGGGTCAGGGTCCAGGTCTGGACCAACAGTGCCCATGGCCAGGCCCAGGTAAGGCTGTGGCATGGTGGGGCTTGAGTGTGGTCCCAGCACAAGACCTACATCTCAAAGCAGCGTCCCCCAGGCAGAGGGACCAGTCCTGGATGACCCAATAGCACAGACCTGAAGCCCTGTCAAAGTCACCAAAGGAAGGTGAACAGGCTTCACCTGTACCATCTCCAACTTGGCTCAGGGTCCCAGCTGCCAGATCTCCAGGGTGGGGTATGTGCTCAGGTGCCTTACAGTTTCTTATTACCCTCCAAAGGTACATATTTGCCTCAACTGAATATAAAGGCAGAAAAGCCTAATCATCTTTCCCTTTGGCAAACTTAACTTCTAGGCACTTAAAGTCAAGAAACCTGAACCCAGTCCTTAGTGTCAAATGCAAGTGTTTCTGACAAAAATAGCATCAGGACACAAATGACGGGATTGCACAGGCTTAAATTCTGATACTAGTGAGGGACTGCTCACTCAGAGGGTGTTCAGTAAGAATGAGAGGCTTATAGTTTAGACACAGCCCTAAAGCTGATCTACCATCAGATGCCTCCAAACCCACTGTCACTCTATCATAGAATCACAGATGGTTGAGATTGGAAGGGACCTCTGGAAGTCACCCTATCTAACCGCCCTGCTCAAGCAGGGTGACCTAGAACTCTGGACTTTGTCCTGATGGGTTTTGAATATCCCCAAGGAGGGAGACTCCACAACCACTCTGGACAGCTTGTGCCAGTGTTTGACTGCCCTCATGGAAGAAAAATTATTTCCATGTGTTTTGATTTGTGAATGTTGCCTCCTGTCCTGCCACTGGGTACTGCTAAAAGTTTGGGTCCCTTGTCATCAGCTGTGGAGCTGGAAGCAATGCAGATGTACCAGAAGGACCGAATTTGATGAGTGGTACTGAAGAGCAGCATGGATCATCTAGAAAAAATGTTGTGCTGTTGTGCTAATATGGATATGACTGAGAATGAAATCCTGCTCTTTGTTTTTACTTGAAAATAATATTCCCTCCAGAATAATTTCTTTCTAATTAAATCAGTGGTCTGGTGTTTACAGACCCTTCAGCCTATTCCTGAAAGAACATCTTCCCCTAGTTATCATCCTCCATTACTTACACTGCACTTTTTGTAATCAGTTGATACAAGGACAAAAATAGAAATTCTGCTTGCGCCACTAGAAATACTTCCACTTTTTTCCTGTGAACATGAAATGACCTTTTTCTGTCCTCTGAAACACCTGTTTCCCTTTAATTTCTATAGTCACTTACCCTTGTAAATTCCCAACCAAAAAAATTAAAAAAACCAAAGCCATGTGGAATTGCACATACACTTTGCAATACTGGCGCATACATTTGTAAGTACAAATGACAAAATATAGAAAAGGTAAAGTGGACTTAGGAAAGAAAATGAAGAAACATCATGTGACTCAGCTGCCGAAGCGTAGGGACCATGAGACATGCAGTATAGCTGTGCCCTTCTGGAGATGTGACTCAAGGCAAGGAGGGATATTCTAAGGCTTTTCTAGTAGCAATATGTTCTCTTGGCTGGGCAACTGCATTGCACACTTGGTGTCTCAAACTGAACCCTTCCCAAATGTCTCAGAACTAATATGAGACACCAAAGTCTTGGGGGAAAATTACTTTCTTCTGAAAAGAGTGCTTTTGAGATTTGCACTTGCCTCACTACCACTCCAGACACCAGCATGGTGCTCCAAGTAGGCATAAAACACTATCAGTCACAAATGTTTACAAATTTGGTTTTTATGATTGGTTTCAATTGGCTAAATACAAACATGTCAAGACATTTGAGATACCCTGAGGGAGATACACAGGGTGGGCTGGCCTGACATAGGGCTTATGGGAGATCTGCGGATTTAGCAAGCAGCAGAGTCCTCCCATATTACACTGAATTAAGAAAACTGAATACTGTCTTCAGTGCCTACAGCTTTGAATGGCTACACAAAGAGCACAGACATGAACAATCATGGCATTGCATTTGTCTCACCAAATTCTCTGATCTCTGTGGAACAAATACCCTGAGACAGTTCACCTGCTGCTATGAAGAGTTGTTCAGATTATCTGTAAAGAAACCAATGGGTTTCCTTAATCCCTTGCAGTGAGCCTGTTCTTACCAGCCCCTGAACATGTTTTGGTTTAGCAGATCATTGCTCATCCTCTTATAGTTTACAATGCAGGTCATGAACTTGGAGTATAATATTCCAGCACTTACGTTTTTAAAGTGCAACCCATGTAGCATTTTAAGTGGAGTAAATACTCAATTAGAAGACAGCATGATACTCCCGGTACAATGCTATGTGACAGCGAAAACAGGGCAAGTAATTGTATTTGTTTAATGTAAGAAATCAAGTGGACAAGGGTAGCCAGACCTTTCTCTTACCCTTATTACTTGTTTCAATTTTGTTGCTGGTATTTTTCCTTCTGTTTAATAGGCAAGGCAGCTGACAACTGAATTAGTACTTTTTCCTTAGTATGCCACTGGCTCATGACAATAGCCTTAGGGGTAAGATATAGATAACTGAGAAGTTTTCTCACTGTTGTGATATATTTTTTCATATGGCTAATAAGGCAATTGAAATGACATTCTGTCACAGTGGTACAATCCAGTGAATTTGTGATTTCCCTTGTGTTGCCACTAGGAGGAGATGCATTGTGTTAATATCCCCCTCCCTTTTTCTTGGTGAACACGTTTAAAGGGTATGACAGTCTGGAAACTAAAGCGTCCTTTAGTGTTGCTAAGGATTAGCTGCTGTTTATTATCACTAATGGGAAAATGCTTAGGGCTGAACTGTTGCTGCTCCACTGTGGATTTTGTTTCAAAAGCCTCACAAGAGTGCCCTTTTATTCCAATCAGTGAGTTCAGCTGCAGATACACAAATAAGAGAATCATTGGCAATTAAAACAAAACAATAATAATAATAGCTACATCTGTGTAAAAGGATACTTAGTAAATCTCTTGTAAGCAATTACACAGATTTCCTTACAATAAAGCCTATCAAAGCATGCTGGGCCCTGCTCATGGCTGAAATAACACTGTTAAGGTCCTGATGCCGAATCTTGCTATCGCTGCTGTAAATCAAAGTATTAGCATGGAAGACCAGATCAGCTGAATACTTTGCTTCGTCTATTTGCATCAAGATGTCCTATCCTGAACAGTGTGAAAGGCAAAGTGAGGGACCAGAGCTGAGCACCTTGTGAGAGCTTTTTTCGGCAAAGATCTTCATCAGTGCTAATATTTTATGTGTATTCTAAAACAGTAATTGATTATTTCCCAAAGGCCTCTGTACCAGCAGCTCAGATTCATATAAAAACATTGCCTTAGTTCGAGCATCTATCACAACTATAGCGACTGCAGGGGAAAGAGGTAATTGGAGTGGCAGAAACTGCCCTGTTTTCAATGGACGGGCAAGTGCCCCATGGCAAAACAGAAGTGGATGGTGTATTTATGCACAGGCACATATTGTTCAAGTGGTACACGCTTCTAGACACACTGTCTGTACTCGAAGGGCTCCAGCTTGCATGTTGCAGGTGATTAATCTGATCAGTGTCTAAGTGTAGGGCTTTCAGCTGGAGCTTTGCTTACTGCGGGCCATCGGAAAGCACATTTAGCTAACAGCTCATGAGATCTGGAATCTCAGCCTTTCTCCCCAGCTTTGATGATCAGCACATGCTCACAACTGTCACGCTCCATGCTTTAGGAATATTCTGTATTTATTCAGTCGTGCATCTTTATATGTCAATTTACACCCTCTGCACAGGCTCACATTCCTTTTAGCTGCTTCCTTCTTCCACTCTTTGACCTCTCTTTCTTGTTACAGACAGTAGGCATGCTTGTAGCCAACAACCAGTAGAAACTGGTGTATGAGTTGGAGAGGGACAACGGTGTCAAGCAGTCAGAGGGTACAACTTAAAGGAAACCTTCACCAAATGACATACTGTGGCCTCTTCCCAAAAGGTGACTTTGGTCTTAAAGGTCTTTTCCTTGGTGGTGGGAAGTATTTTAGTGAGATTTTGAGGAGATTTCCCCCTTTCCACTGCCATCATGGTGTTTTCAACTCCCAGCACCAAGGAATACCTCCATGGAGGGATGGAGTTGGATGGGCTCCTTTCCATAGGGAGTGCTTCAACAACTCGTACTTTCACATAAAATATTAAAAGCCGAGAGAAGTAGCTTTCCATGCCTGTTAAATGCTTGCTCTCTGTCTTTTTTTCCAATCAGAATTCACTTTTAAAGGAGAATTCAGCATTCATTAAAGTTTTGTCACAACAACAGTGAACATCGGAAGCCACTGTAAATGAAAGGATTTTCCTAGACTTCTGCAGACAAGCTGTCCTTGTCAAAAATGTATGCCTGTGTTGCAGGTTAAGTCAAGTCTTGCTATGATCCAAAATGGTTTTCTAGATGCATAAAGGCCAGAAAGAAAGTAAACTCAACATCCTTCTTGACGTGGCAACAGGCTTCTAAACTTTTGTCTTATTTGTACCCTTAGCCAGCAGAGGAGGCAGACACTATTCTAGCATTAGAAATCTGCTTTCTCTCAGCCCCTTTCTATCTCTATAGGAAACTGTTGACAAGTCATTTCAAAAATAGACAATATGCCTTACAAAATGAAAAGCAGAGAGTCTGCAACACTTCTGCAGAACACAAATTCAGAAGTTCTGGCTGTGGAAAAATAATTACCCTGGACTTAGGCTCTAGGGAGTAAATGAGGGAATTTCTGGAGATTGAAGTCATCTGTGCAGGCATAGCTATTCTTTGATAAACTCTGTGATGGCTTAACCCAGACAGCAGAGAACTTTGGAGGGGAAGATCCTGGACAGAGAATGTGTCACAATATGGACTGTAACGTCTGTACTGAGCAAGTGTGACCAGACCATAACAGCTTACTCTGTTCTGTCAAGCTGCCCTGGATTTTCTCTTTTTAAGCACAATGGAAACACTTTGTCCTCTCTCCTAAATTTAACGGTGCCCGGGAACTTTCCCTTGCAGTGCACAGCTATGGTCCATACCCAGCCTGTCAGAGCTGTCCCTCCAGGCTCCAGAGAACAGCACCCTCACAGAAACTCTTTCCCAGGCACAGTCTGGGAGCCAGCACAGACCAGAAACTTGTCTCAACAGTCATTTTGGATGAGACCACACTGTTCTGAACTTTGAGAGAATGGACTGCCCTGTTTCTGTTGGCCTCCCTGACAGACAACACCATGCAAGTGTATCTAATTTACCAGTACAACTTTTGAATGGGGTCATTTCACCTGACTTCCACACTAAGATTTTTGTAGAACTTAGCAGAGAAAAATGGGCTTTTTTAGTGTGTGACTACTTTGGGCGCTACCAGCAGGATAAGATGACTTGCTCTCACCATAATCACTTCTCTATGTTGTCTGAAAGTCTTAAGTCACCACCATAGATGGAAATTCTTCATTTTATGAGATAAATTTCCCCTGTCAACCCAAGTTACAGCTGAGCTATCTCTGGCAACGCAGAAATTACCAAGCTTAGGTCTTAGCTGGTCTTAATATTGTAACTATAATCTTAGTTTTTCCTTTTTT
Source organism: Nycticryphes semicollaris (assembly GCA_013400055.1). Classification (NCBI taxonomy): domain Eukaryota; kingdom Metazoa; phylum Chordata; class Aves; order Charadriiformes; family Rostratulidae; genus Nycticryphes; species Nycticryphes semicollaris. The sequence continues at coordinate 79,112 of VXBJ01006323.1, forward strand.
TTTTTTTTCCCCAAAAGAGGTGATTTGTTACATTTTTTTTATTGATAACACACATCAAATTCCAAACATTACTGGAAGAGAATACTGAGTCCTCTTTACTTCAGGATAGGTTCCACATGTTCCACGTATTTTCATTGCCAGGAAAATATGACGTGCGTAAAGGTACCTGACACAATCATAAATCCTTATATGAAGTCCTGCTGCCAAGTCTTTGACTTTTCAATACAATCTGTTTAATAGGTAAGAAAGTTTAAAATGCCAATTTTCTTTGTGATTCTTGAACCAACCCTTGCATCAAGTCTCAGTAGAAGATTAAAAATTAATCAAATAATCAGAAATTTTCCTGAGCAATATTATTTCAGAGAAGCAATCACAAAGGTTACCGCAAAGATACTATGTGAGCACAGGTTTCAAAAAAGGGAGGAATGAGAAGATTTACAATAGGGAAAGGCATGAGAATGATGATGAGCCTGTCAATTTAACTATATGACATCATCTGCAGTCTACTCCCTCTACATACACATGTCAGCTTCTTGGATAAGCATTCTGTGGACAACCAATCAGAGCCAAAATGCTGCTGCTGTGGAAATGCATTTAGTAATAGCTGGGAGAGAAGTGGAGCTTAAGCAATGTTGTTGAGACATACAGATAAACCCATTGTCAGCCTTTCATCCCATAGTTAGGGCCAACAGGGCTTTAACTACACCCAAAGTTCTATCCTTTCATTAACTTTACTCCTGAAGTTGCACTAAAACACCTACATAGCAGGTAGATCCAGCATAAGTTTGAATATCTGATGTCAGCTTTTGGTATGTAAAACCACCACAGTTATATGCCTATGGGTCCAAAACATCTGGCTTTTAAGGCTAAGCAGTGTAAATACTGTCTGAAATACTGTATAAGTGTCTTGGCTGCTTTAGGCATGCACAAATGTGCTGAGATTGAACAGGGTGATGTGAGGCCACCAAAAGGAACAGAGGTGTGTTATTGTTCATATCAAAGATATTTTCCCAGCTCAACATTGATTTTCTCTACTGGCTTGGAAATCCAGGATCCTGGAGTGTTAGAACCCAAAATGCAAGAGAGCTTACAGTCCAAGAAGGGTTCATGTTTATGCAAGCATTATTTAATCTGGTTGGGTGTCAGGCTGCATGGTTTTGGCAAGAGCTCTTTCTGAAGAGTTTGCAGGCACTGACTTGTTCCACATTGCACAATACGATTTTCCACATCGTGATTTCAATGGAATACAGCTCATGAAAAAATAGCATTGCTGAAAAAGGGCAAATAGATCAGACCTGAACCCTTTGAGGGTTTCTAGGGCTTGTGTTATTGACAGTTTCTTTCCTGAATTTGCTTTAGTTTTGTGTCTAGTGATTATTTGACTGCAGTTTTAGAAACTACTAGCATATTCTATAGAGCACTAAATTTTACAGTACCCCTACAGTAACCTTAATACCTTTTATCTTGCATACTATAGTGCATGTACCTTTATTTATAATGTATCGTACAGCCTGTGATGCTCACTAGTGCTGTACTTTTACCATTAGCACTCCAGGAAATAAAAGAACTGTAGCTTACATTAAGATAGGGGCAATTCAAGACAGGCTTATTTGGTAGGGCACCTTTTCTTTAAATTGGAGCCTGAAGCGGCCTACAGGATTAGGGTGATTGAGTAGATAGTTACTAGAACAAAATCCTAGAAAAATCAAATTAAGAAGTAGAGGTCTAGATAAGGTCATTTTTTTCAGTTAATTTTTGAGATGCAGAGTGAAGTGAAGGTGGAAGGATATGAAAAGGCAGAAACTAGTGACTGAAATACAGAAGAGACCTCTCTGCTACCTGTGGTGTTAAGAATGGAGAGAAAAATATAGGAAAGAGTAGAAAGAACAAAATTTGAAAAAGAAAGGCTTGAAGTGGGGACAACATTAATTCGTTACATTCAACTTAAACTAATTCATCGCAGTTCAATTTAGGAACATGGTTGTTGTTTAATTTAAGTGTGTATCACTCTCTGAAGTCACCTAATCCTTGTCTTGAATTCAAGCCGATGATGGCATTTCCACTGTAGGCAGTTGGGCTACATTTCCTCTCCAAGTGGTATAAAATCCTCTAAAAATCAGCCAGTGGTCTTGACTTGTAGGGGGGTTGAACTGAGAAGACCACATTGAATGATACAAGGTCCCTGAGGGACAGGAGAAAATATCTAGCAAGACCATTGCAGAAGTGAGACAGAGGAAAAGAATAAATGCTAAATGCATGTGCCACAAGGAGGATGGAGGCAGCTCCCTCACGTGCTGTGACACCCATGGTACCTCATCACAAGGCTGTTTGCTGTATATCTGCATCTAAGCATAAGGGTTATGGTGTACTGCTTTGGGCTGGGAAAGAGTTAATTTTCTTCTTAGTAGCTTATATGGGGCTAGGTTTTGGTTTTGTGATGAAAAGAATGTTGGCAACGCAGGGACATTTTAGTTATTTCTGAGCAGAAGAGCCATGGCCTTTTCCACTTGTTAGACTGTCCCACCAGCAAGTAGGCTGAGGGTGCACAAGCTGGGAGAGACAGAGCTGGGACAGCCGACCCCAACTGACCAAAGGGAGATTCCATACCGTATGACATTGTGTGGAGGTGTGTGGAGGGAAGGAGGAAGGGTGGAGTGTGCTCAGAGTTATGACATTTGTCTTCTCAAGTAGACATCACATGTGATAGAACCTTGTTTTCCTGGGGATGGCTGAACACCTGCCTGACAATGGGAAGTAGTGAATGAATTCATTTCTTATTTTTCCTTGTTTGTCCATGCAGCTTTTGCCTTGCCTATTAAACTTTCTTTCTCTCAACCTACGAGTTTTCTCAGTTTTCTCCTTCCATTTCTCTCACCCACTGCAATGAGGGGGAGTGAGCAAGTGGTTGTGTGAGGCCTAGTCCCTACTGGGATTAAACCATGACAGGTGGTAAGACCTTGGGTGACCCAGCTGGACATATGCAATTCAGCCAGAGATTTTCAAGTGGGGCTGAAAGCTTTGGAGCTCACCAGTTCCACCTGAGGATTTGCATCTGCACAGAGCCAAGACAAATTTTATCATCTGAAGGAAAGTCCTTTACCCAACGTACTACCAGGGTTTCTTTTGCATTTTTTGCATTAGAAACTGCACCTTTGGGAGGATCACTCTTTATTATCTACAAAACAGATTACAAGGAATACAGAGGTCCTGATCCTGCTGACAAAGCACATGCTGCTGATCAACTTGTATTGACTGAAACACCATCAAGCCCAAAAGATGAAAGCAAACTAAGAAAGTAGTAATCTTTTTTGTGTTTGTTGGCAAGGAACTATGTTACCGTAGAAATAATGGGCTTGATTCTGCTTTCCCTTCCCAATGTGTAAATGAGGAGTAATACCACTGAGTTTGGTGGAGTTTGGGTGAGTAATCAGAAAATTGGATTTGGGAGCCATATCGAACCCAACCCCACATCTTGTAGGAGGCTGCATTTCCACTTCTTTCTCACGGGAGCTCTTTGTTTATATTTTTCCCCTCTGTGCCTATCTTTATTTTCCTTTCCTTTGAAGTCTTAAATCCTATAGGTGACCAATCTTTCATCCATAATCTGCAGCATTCAAATTAAAGGGAATGGTCTATAGATTCTAGGATTTCTGCACGCTATGACTAAATCCTAGCAGAGTCCCCTATGAGCTGAGAAAGCCAGGAGCAGGGTGTGAAGTTAAATTGATCCAATCAATGTGCCACATGCAATCATGTTGTGTTCATTGCTAGTCAACAAACAAGCTAAAGCCCTAGATGCATTTTACCTCCTTAGTAAATTGTCATTTTATCAAGTGATGGGCTAGCCGAACATGTTTAGCATTCTCAGTAGTTCCTGTTCTCATTAATCACTGTGTACCTTTGAAATTTGCAAGATTCCATAAATCTTCCTCCAGCTTAATACTTCTAAAATCCATTTTGTTAGGTTTGTGTTTTATTAGGAATAAATACAATCATTTTTCATAGTGAGCCTGTATATTGTTTTAAAGAAAATACAGAGAATGGAAATAAGCGTATTTTCCTCCAGTAACATTAAACAAAAAGGTTAAGCTCCTACTGACAGGAAAGATGTATTTGCAAGTGATTAGTTATATTTCTATCATAGCGCTTGTCTGTGTTCTTCTTTTGATGTTTAAACAAAGCTCTTGAACACACTGGGTTGTAGTCTCTGATGTTGATTTATAGGTAGGACTGAATTCCAAACACTGAACTAGTAGGCAGGCATTAATAAAAAGGAGAGAGTTTCTTCCTGCTGGTTAATATGTGACTAAGCTCTCCTGTTTTAGGCCTCAATCTGTCAAGAACAGGTGTATAATGGGGGAGTCCTTGAGGCGCAAAGACTGGAGCTATACACAAAGGGTTTTGTTCAGCTGTGCTCAGGACAAATGTTGAAACACCAATTTACAAAATTGTTTTGACACAGAATTATTTTATGGCTATTATGACACAGACACAAAATTATTTAGGTTACTCCAGGCCCAAGAGGATTGGTAGGAACTCCAGATGGACCTAACTAGAGTACTGTAGGTAATTGGGCAACACAATGGCAGATGAAATTCAACACAGACAAGCGGAAGACAAAATGCGTTGGGAGAAGAGTTTAAGTGCTAAAAATCCCATAGACTTCAGGGAGGTCAGATCCTTCAAGAACTGATAGGAGCTGAACATATTTTACCCTCTCAGTCAAAATCTCTAGCTCAGTGTAGCTGGTAAGTATGTAGAGAATAAGGATCAAAATAAATCTTTCTTTTATATCCCATTTCCAGTTCCAAACAACCTCTTACCTTTCAGAAGAAAGCAAATCATCAACAGCCAAGTTATGCCCTCAAAGAAAATCCTCTCACAACAAATATCAGGCTAAAGTTCAGAAATATGAAATGTGATAATAGACTTTACCTGAATGTAGGACTGTGTGCTTCCTGAGCTTGCTAAGAACATACCACCGCCAATTCCTTCCAGGAACCTGGACTGAGACATTTGGATTCCTCCTCCCACTGCTGTACACACAGGTCAAATAATTATCCTGACAGCTGAGTCAAAACATGCAGCTATAGATAAGTCCAATTACACCTAAAAAAATCCAAACCCAAGTACATCTGCACTGGTTAGGTGTCACTAAACCATATCCTCTCAGTGCTAGGAAATTATTTCTTATTTTAAAGTTGTATTTATGTAAACGTCAGCTTCCAGCTATTGGATCGTGTTATCCCCTTGTTAACAAGGATGACAAGCTCCCTGCTATCAAACATTTCTAAGTACCTTATGCAGTGATCATCCCACCTCTCCACTTTCCCTTTGATAATCTAAGTTGAGCTTCTTAAGCCTGATATCACGGAGCTTGTTTTCTAACCCATGGATCAGTTTTGTGACACTCCTTTGAACTCCCTGTAGTGTATCCACCTCCTCTTCTAAAAATAGCTATGCCCTCTGAAGAAATGCAGTTTATGGTCACAGTGTTTCCCTGTCCAGCTTCTAATAGTTTGAACCCCTTTTACAGATGTAAATTTATATTAGTTCTCTTTGTGGTGTTGGCACTGAGTGTTTACGTTGTATAATAATGCAAAATAGTTGCATGTCCATAGCATACTTGGCTACTTGACATGCTGTTTGGTGTCTCTGCAAGGACAGCAACCTCTGTGGACAGCAGAGCTTTGTCTGGTGAATTTTTCTCCGTGGAAAAAAAAAAAAAATCATAGAATCAGAATTGTCGAAGCTAGAAGGGATCTTCCAATCATCAAGTCCAACTATAAAGATAACACTGACAAAAACCATCACTAAACCATATCACATCAACTCATCTTTTAAAAAACAGAATCACACAGAATCCCAGAATATCAGGGATGGAAGCGACCTTGAAAGATCATCTAGTCCAATCCCCCTGCCAGAGCAGGAACACCTAGGTCAGGTCACACAGGAATGCCTCCAGGAAGGTTTTAAATATCTCCAGAGAAGAAGACTCCACAACCTCTCCAGGCAGCTTGTTCCAGTGTTCCGTCACCCTCACTGTGAAGAAGTTTTTTCTCATATTTAAGTGGAATGCCCTATTTTCCAGCTTGCACCCATTGCCCCTTTTCCTATCATTGGCTGTCACTGAGAGGAGCGGGATACCTCCAGGGATGGTGATTCCACCACTTCCCTGGGCAGCCTGTTCCAATGCTTGACAGCCCTTTCATTGTAGAAATTTTTCCAAACCTCCCCTGGTTTAACTTGAGGCAGTTTCCTCTTGTCCTGTTACTTGTTACTCTGGAGAAGAGAGTGATCCCAACCTCTGCCTTGAGTGACAGCAACATTATTGGATACCATTCTGTAAAACATATGCAATGTGCAATAGAAATACTTCCTTTCTGATGCCCTCACTCCTGCAGGATTACTATGCAATATATTGCAGCCCAGAAAAGTTATTTATTAACTTTATTATCCACTGAAGGTGATTTCTTATATATAGAGGTAAAAGCTGTTATAAACCCCATTTTTTTAAAACATCAAAACAAGTTAATATGCTAAAACCAGGTATTACCACATTTGCTATTAAGATTTTTGACTTTTGTTCCTAAACTTTACTGCTACCTTTTAAACAAGATCCCCCACTGACTCAACTATAGTGCGACAAATCACAGCTTGTAATCTAGAATTTGGAAAGTGTAGATCATCCATTGTATCAACCTTCTGCTGCAAAACTCTCCTGGCCCCAAGGGCAGAGGGTTGACCACTCTGCAAGCATCCATCCAGTGTTGTTTATTATTATTATTATTATTATTATTATTATTACCACCTTTTATTTCTTTTTTTCCTGTATATCTCCCAGCAGGCTTGTGATACTGAACCTGAGCTAGACCATTGTCTGAGACTAAATAAATATTGTTATATTGATTTCAACTGAGCTAAAGAATGTTACATAAAATAAGGATGTGTAGGTTTAAATTTTGGTGGTAATTTTAGTGGCATAAACACACAGATTTCCTGGATAACTAAGACCAGTGAGTCTGTAGGTTTCAATTATATTGCTATCCCTACAGCTGACAGTAAGCATTCATTTCACTGGTGAAGTGGAGTAGAAATGGGTTCCTCTCACGTAAAACATTTCAAGTGGATAAGAAAAGCCCAGTAAACTTTGTTTTCAGTTCATTTTTTTATGCCTGTTAGCTGTATTAGTGAAGAACAACTAGATGAATTCTGAAGGGCTGATTGTGATTTTGTCTGAACAAATATCATAGAACCATAGAATGGTCTGGGTTGGAAAGGACCTTAAAGATATCTACTTCCAACGCCCTTGCCATGGGCAGGGACGCCTCCTGCTTGACCAGATTTCTCAACGCCCCATCCATCCTGGTCTTGAACACCTTCAGGGACGGTGCAGCCACAGCTTCTCTGGGCAACCTGGGCCAGAGTCTCATCACCCTCACAGTAAAGAATCCCGTCTTAATATCTCGTGTAAATTTACTCTCTTTCAGTTTAAAAAGTTTAAAACCCTCATCTCTTGTCCTGTCACTACACTCCCTGATAAAGAGTCCTTCTCCAGCTTTATTGTAGGCTTAAGTACTGGAAGACTGCTATAAGGTCTCCCCGGAGCCTTTTCTTCTCTAGGCTGAACAACTCCAACTCTCTCAGCCTGCCTTCATAGCAGAGGCGTTCCAGCCCTCTGATCATCTTTGTGGCCCTCCTCTGGACCTGCTCCAATGAGTTCATGTGCTTCTTATGTTGAGGGCTCCAGAGATAGATGCAATAATCTGGGTGAGGTCTCATCAAAACAGAGCAGAGGGGCAGAATCACCTCCCCGGCTCTGCTGATCACACTGATTTTGATGCAGCCCAGGATGAGATGGGCTTTCTGAGCTACCAGAACATATTACCGGCTCATGTTGAGCTCTCATCAACAAGCACCCCAAGTCCTTCTCCTCAGGGCTGCTCTTAATCCATTCTCTGTCCAGCCTGCATTTCTGCTTGGGATTGCCCAGACACATGTGCAGGACCTTGCACTTGTTGAAGTTCATGAGGCTCACATGGACCCACCTCTCAAGCTTGTCCAGGTCCCTGTGGATAGCATCCCTTCCCTCCAGAGTGTTGACCATGCCACACAGCTTATTGTCGTCACAAACTTGCTCCAGTGATGTCAGTAGAGATGAAACAGTATTAAAATAACACACAAAACAAGGGAAGAAACTACTGCAAACACAGGAACTGAAGTGACAATCGTTAAGGTACAGAATCCTTCTTTCCCAGCCTGAATTTTACCTTTATAAATCATTTGATAAGGAAATGTAATTGTTGGAGTTTCATCAACGATATGGCTTTACTGAAACTAAACTGATGCAGATATAAAACTGTGAGGGTCTCACTTATTCCAATATGAAACAGAAATGAGAGACATATCACAACCACAAACACAGATATTGGAATATTGAATGTGGTTTTATCCTGACTTAAAATTCCCCTAAACTCTATGTTGACTTAGTATAATAAACCAAAGTCCATGCACATCTTCTCTGTGAAAGGAGTATGTGTGTAATTCAGTAGATTCTGCCTGTTCACATGGGACTTGACTGGTTTTAAAATCTTCTAACCATTCTCCAGCTCCTTATAGGACTGACACGAAGCTCTTATGTTAAAGTTGCTGCAGTTTCTTGCTACATCCAAAAGGCTTTAAGGTTGAGCAAACTGGTCACTCTTATCTGCAGTGACTCCTGAGAAATTCAGGAGTATGTGAGGAGCTTTGTCACTTCATCAACAACCATATTCCAAAATGATATCAGTGAGCTAAAATCAGGGCCCTAAATTGGAATAAAAATTTCTTGAAAAATTAAGGAGGCTGAAAGGGACTTAAAAAAATGTAAACATAAGCTCAACAAGTCTAACAAAAAGTGGGGTGAATTTATTTAAGTATCTTTCATCCCTAAAAAGTGTTAAATTGCAATAGTACATTGATGAAATTGTTTTTAATAACAGCATAAGTCTGTCCCTATTTTTATATATAATTGCCAGGAAGCTCAGCATACAAACCACACATCTGAATGCAGTCCTCGAGGTCCCTATGTCTTGTGGCTGCAATCCCCTCTCACTGTTATTAAGGTAGGTGGGAAGGGAACTTGGGACTTCTGAAAAGGAGAGAAGCAATAGAGCTGTGCTGGGGAAAAAATAATAATAATGAGAAATCAGGATGCCTTACTGAACAGCCAGAGTTGTTTTATGTGGAGTTTTCCCCTCCAGCAACCGAATGGAACCCAAACAAGTCTATTTCTCTGAAAACTTGTTCTACCCACCATTCCCCAACTAAAATGCGTTGTAATAATATCATAAAACAGCTGAGGATGAAGAGCTTATTCTGATGGACTGCTCAACATCCTAAAAGGATGGATATTAATATACCTGGGAATCTCACAGTTGAAGCATTTTAATGCAAACTCGCGGTTTTCAGGGAATTGAAATACTTCACCTAAATAATTTATATATGTATCTGTGTATATAAAAAAATGGAAAAACGAAATTTCATAATAGCAATAAGTCAGGGGATGTTGTTATCAGGAGATAATCACATCCCGTGGGGGTTCTTGCACTCAGCTGCGCCTCCTTTCCCTTCTTTTCCCTAGTTCTTGTCTCGCCCCTGAGGTATGATTTTTTCTCATGATAATTCTTATCATGCCTTCGTAGTTAGTAATAATAATTAAAATAAAATACTTTATTCACAACTTCCCTGGGTGCTTGGCATATGATCTAACTCCCCACCCCCTACCCACCCTTGCTTTCCTCTGCCTCCAGTATTTGATTAACTGCCTTGGAAAGAAAGAGAAAAAAATAAAATAGAATTCAATGAGTGGGGTTCTGTGTTCTGACAGAAAATGCAAAAGGCTGTTGTGGCTGTATTGATCGGGCTGAGAGAGCAGCATTGCAAACAAGCATAGCTCTCCTGAGAAATATGTACTGAAGATCCATACGTTCATTGACATTTTATAGGATGTCTAGACTCGCTAATCCACTGTGAAAAATGCAAGCTTTGTAGTATAAGAGGATGGCAAGGGGGCCGTGTCTCCTGTTCACAGGAGCAGTCCTCTCATGTACCAAATTACCAACAGTTTAATAAGGAGGAAGCGCAGGTCCAAATTAGGACTTGGTTTCAATGACTTGGACACCCTCCGTATTTCCCAGAATGCAAAGCTGCAATTAGCCTCAAGCCAGAAAAAGGTTTTGAAAGGTTGGTTGAGACACTGGCTGGATTTTGTCTGTGTATGGGGAGGAGAGGGAGAGTTGTAAGTGAAATTTTATAAAGTGAAAAAGTCTCTGTACTAAATGTTCCTTCCCAAAGTCAGACACTTTCCTGCTCCATTTATTCCCCTTTCATAACAACTTTATTTCCCCTGCAGACTGGTAGAGGATAAAGTAGTAAATATGACAAGTTCTCAGTGCCCAGCCATCCCTTTCTACCAGCCTCCATGGAGACTTTTGTAGGCAAAGATAAAAGCAGAGGGAGGGTTGGAGGAAACCACATCTAGGAGTGACAGCGGAAAACTTCCTACCCCAGAGATGGGGGAAAGAAGACAACTCTAGGTCACCTCTGTGGCTTCTCATATTTACATCACTCCGAGACCAGGCAGAGTTGTAGCGTGCCTTAGAGGACTCTGAGTCTGACTCAATTACTCCAGCATCTCAGGGACCACAACCAAACTCTAGCTGTCTGGCATCTTATCACCCTTGGAAAGAAACCTCCCTTTCCTGCTTTAGCAACAACTTCCAGTAAAATTTGTTAAAGAACCTAATCTAAATGATTATTTTTAGGAAATTAGAAGGGTTTGTTTTGCAAAAGGTGAGGTGAAGGGCAGGATGCTGCTGTAGTCAAATCAAAGGTCTGTGACATCTACAAAGAACTGGATTAAGTGGACTGTAATTAAAATTACTTTGTCCTGAACCCAAATATAAGTGTACTAAAATAGTGTATTTTGTATATATAGTTATTGTTATGGTAACAGTTGCTGCTAGAGCAATAAAGGTGTAATTAAACATTTGTAGTTTTTTACTAGCAATGGATAATGTGTCAACGCTCAATGAAACTAACTCACATACCCAGAAGCACAACTACATGACCAAGAATAATTACTGTTAAATTCACCATGCCTTAATTCTAAAATCCCTGTGTTAACTCTGACTTTCTTCTTCTGGACAGATGTTCTTAAAAGCTTCTAGAAAGGGCTTTCACTGCAGAAGGGGTGCTATACTGGCTTCATGTAATAAATTTTAGTTAACCCTTTGATCACTCGCAATGCCTTTAAGTGTTTTGGAGAAAATATTGTCTGCCACACACAAACAGATGGTCTCCAAATAGAGTCAAACTTTCTAGTGGTAGGAAGGCCTTTGGTAAGAATACTGTTTGTCAGGCAGGAAAATTGAAATTCAATAGCTGATAAAGGGCTACCCTCAAACCAATGTAGCAGACACACTAACAAATTAGTAATATAACCAGTGGGAAAGAACTTTTCAGTCTTCTTCATTTGAACAGTGAAGGCAAAACTATGTGGAGATGGTCCTACCAGTTTAGGTCAAAGTTGTAATTATTGGTGGAATAATCCAGGCTAAGGTATTGAAACCCTATTGAAGTGAAACAATAGACGACACCAGATTTCACAGGGGGCTGCACAAAGTCCCTGTGATATAGAATCATAGAATGGTTTGGGTTGGAAGGGACCTTAAAGATAATTTATTTCCAACCTCCCTCACATGGCAGGGACACCTGCCACTAGAACAGGTTGCTCAAAGCCCTGTCCAGCCTGGCCTTGAACACCTCCAGGGAAGGGACATCCACACCTCTTCTGGGTAACCTGTTTCAGTGTCTCACGACCCTCACCATAAAGAATTTCTTCCTAAGATCTAATAAAAATTTCCCCTAAAAAGTCCTGCCGTACTGTCAAGATTTCAGTAGGCTGTACCACCTATAGTACCACCTATATGGTATAAGAGTTTGACCACATATTCTGGGACGCCACAGAAATCCCATCACCACTTATCAAGAAGGTTTTAATACTATATGGATGATGTGATGGGACTCCTAAAATGCACGCCCCATAGCTCCAACAAGGCAATGCACTAATCTTCCAGAACAGAAAAATATATACTTCTGGGTGAAATACTACAAGGAACCTTTATTACTATTTTCTGTTGTATTCTTCAAATATTTAGGGAGAATTGGAGAGCATTACTGACTAGCTCTAAGCAGAACTTTTTTTTAAAACAACAAAACTTAGAGAAGAGTTTTGTCTGAAATCATGTGTATAACTATAAGTTTAAATGTTTATGTTTTCTGTAGTAATTTTTCTCTGGCACTATTTAATATTACAATTTTCTTCCAAGTAGTAACTTCACAGGACATTTTGGAAAAAATGGTAACTGATTTTATGGTGATCTGTTATAATTGAAAGTCCACATCATCACTGAATGGATTTTCACCACTTGAATTACCAACATCTTAATGGATGCAGAATCACATCACATATTAACATTAAGGAGACAACATAGAAACAAACAAAAATCCCTTTCCCACTTCATTATTTCATAGAAATTAGTAGTAAGCTAAACCCTCACATCTAAATTACTCAGATCTCTTCTCTTGGTAACCTAAGACTTCCAAAAATGACTGATGACCTCAAAATGCACCCCCTCCAAAAAAAAAAAATAATAATAATTCGAGGTTTTAATACCTTTTTGAAAATTTGTCTCATTTATCTTGTTTCAAGTAGAAAATTAAATATATATATNATAATGTCAGCAAGAAATGCAGCTAATAACAAGCTAGTCTGAAAAATCAGATCTGAATATTAAAAAAAATCAAGATAAAATACTCTAGATAATTCTTTAGTTATGGAACCACCCATTAGCTATTTCTCAGTTCCACCTGCCTCAAGGAGCTAGTGAAAGTAAGAAATTACTTTTTTTCTAATATTTTCTGGAAGCCAAGTAAAGTATTCCAGGAAGTTCAGTTCTAGGAGAAATTTGCAACTGCTTTCCTTTTTGAAGTCCCTCCAGTGACAGGAAAGTCATATGCCTCAGAGTGTGTATATAAATAAGAAAGAATAACCACAAAAAAAGAATTTTTTTTTCTTTTCACAGTTCCTATGGAAAAGGGCATTAGTCAAAAGGAGTAAAGTAAGCTGGATCGTGACTTGTATTCATTGCAACATCTTCAAAGGGAGCTTGAGTTCAAAACCACTAATTTTAAATTAAGAGGTAAGGGATCAATATTTTTTTCATTTTGCAGTTTTGAATGCTTATGTTATTCGGGCATCCTTGGGAACTTGTTTTCATTCCATTATGCCAAATCATGACTTCGACTAATATTTTCAAGACCAAGTTACAGTAAAAGCCAAAATATTATTTACTAAAAACCTCAGTCAGTGGCGATGCAGAGACCATTCCACTTAAATACAACAGAAGCTGCAGAATCCACACATGAACATTCAAACAAAGGCACACAACATTGGGAAGGTAATTTGGGCTCACCTGATGAGGTCATCAAATAAACCTCAGCTGTCTAATCTGAAGCTACCAAAGCTGATCCTTCTATCCTTATTTGTAATGGAAGACCTGAATTTGGGGGTGTTTTGATCATTGTTTTCCTTTTATTTTTATTGGTTTTACTATAATAGCATGGTAAGGTTCAGTCAGGGTCCTCTGGCTGTTTACAGAGGAATGAAGATAAAACCTCTGTCTGGTATAACATGGCTAATACTGAGCCATTAATTACAATTGCTAAGTGTTAGCAGGATTAGTGTCCTGGTTTCTGACAGAACCAAAAAAAAAAAAAATAATCTCAGGTTTCTCAGTAAAAAATCAAGTCTGTGACTTGCATATATAGTTAGCTTTGGAAACCGAGTTAAACCCCTTGTAATATAGCACTGAGTTGCATTGACCTCTTTCGAGTCCAGAGCGGAAAAAAAGGATCAAATGATGGCAGTTCTGTTGTAGATGTACAAAGAAAGCAGTGTCCTTGACAAAGGATTTTTTTTCATCTCAACATTGCAGTTAATTTGACTCACTCTTTGTTTTGCTTCTAGATTTGCTCTAGATCATCAATACTGCATATATGCAAATTCCCTTGGGGGGTCTCATGTGGAGGAAGCCAAATGATTCAGTCTGAGAATCAAGTTGCAAGGGACTTCAGGAGATCATCTAGACCAGATCTGTCTTCGAAGAAGGAATAATTTTGAAGTTATATCACATTGTTAAGGACTATACCTCACATCCCTGATACAACTTAATGGACCAATATATGAATGTGCTTTGCAGAGTGGACTTGGAGAAGTGGAATTTGACTCCTCCCTTCCCTGCAAAATCCTGAAATAAAAATATAACTTAGAAAAAGTTAGTATTTGGGATTTTTTTACCAGCTTTCTCCTTCCCCTCCTCAAGAGTTTTGGTCATGGGGCAAGATCCAGATGTGCAATGTACTGTATAAAAAGCAAAACAAAATATTCACTCCATTTACACCACAGAACCTCAAATGACAGACTTTCCAAGTTCACGACTTCCACCCAAGCTAAACGAATTAATTCTAGCAGCATATCTACTGCTATCCCCGCTGTTCCCACAGAGTAGGGCAAATACTCATTAAAGCTACAGTTTCATTTTTGAGAATCACCCAATTTAGAAATGAAAAACCTTGCTAGTTCAGCTAGTCCATCCCCTTGTCAATACAGAATTGATCCTTACAATATTTTCCAACTCTGTTTTAAATAATTCAAGTAGAAAGACTTCCACTACACTTGGGAGAAAATTCCAGTCAAACAAACCTTGGGGTCTAGAATAGAGACTTTTCTTGATCTTTAGCTAAAATATTCTTTTACCCAGTTTTGTAATTTTATTCTTCCTAAGACTTTAAGGACAAAGTCATGAGAGATAGCACTAAACCATTTTAAAAGTGGTCTGTGAAAGAAAAACACATCAGTGACACCAGCAGCAACAGAAAAAAGGGCAAATTATAGCAAAAGTTCAGGAAAATGTCCAGTCTACCTGGTTTTACTGATGAACAAATTAAGAATACAACAAAGACTTGACACAAATGACTCTGCACTGACATTTAAAGTAACTTACAAAACTCAATGATAATTGAGACATGAAGGTGGCAGTGTCGGGTGTGATGCAAGACATATATGAGTTGTGTAGCTTTCTGCACTGATGGTTGGAGGACAGGTAGGATACTTCAGGATATTTAAAACGTCATTAGAGGGGATGATGTTTAAGGCATTTAAATGAGGCCCTACTTCGAAACTGTGAGCTTAGATTCCTATAATCTTGGTTATACTGGTTCTGCAGCATCCTTGTAAGCTGTTTATGAGAGAGATTAGTAGAAATATGTAACAGGAAGAAGTGTCTTAACCACAATGCTTTCCACCCAAATAGAAAAAGTGGACAGAGGAAAATGACATTATATTTTCCTAACAATTACTTCCTAATGGGAATAGGGCTGTTTTCCTAAAAGGAAGTAATAAGTACCATACCCCTGATGGCTTTTAGACACCTAATTTCCATTGATTTTGACATGATTTAGTGCTTTTGAAGTGCTTTTGAAGCAAAGTCACTGGCCCAAAAGCTTACAGGGACAACATGGCTAAAACAAGAATTTAGCACAGTAATTTTCACCTGGATCAAATATTTTAACTGCAAGCCTGTCCTCGCATTTTTCAGTTGATAGGGAGAGGAGTTCATGTTATTTCTCATTTCCTACAAGAGTCACAAGCTATTTGCCCAGGATCCTGATGAACATAAGCCTCAGGTGTCTTAATGTTCTCGTGTATGTCAGAAACAGTCTGTGGAAGTCACTCGTTGGAGAAGAGCAGGGCAACTAAGGCTCACCTGACACAGCATAGATTAGGCAGGCGACATGGGATAATAGTAGAAGTTTGCTGTCATATGTAGGCCACTTCTCCTGTAGCTGAACTATCTTCTGTAGACTGTAACTCAGGAAGGCTGTGCTTCTGGGTGAAAAAATAATATATAGTACATGGCTGTTGGCTAAATTATTAACTTGTAAACCTTAGAGAGAAGCTAACTTATATAAAAAGTCCAAGTGGATAAAGATATACTGGATCATTATGACAATGATAATAGTGTAAGAATACAAGAATGAGAAATACATTACAAGGTGTAACATATGCTTTATTTTTGCTTGATTGCTTAAACGAGGTAGCAGTGGGAGACCTCTATCCTATGACAATGTTCTGCTTCATTGACTTTATAAACCAAAACAGAATTACCTCTAACTAATCTGAAGAAAAAAAAATTGCTGTACAGCAACTGTATAGATATTGCTCAGTGGAGGATATAAAATCTTGCATTTCAGTTGCCTGTAACCAGGAAATCACTGCAACAAAATACTGTTTGAATTTATAAATGCAATTACAGAGTTTTGCTCATTCTGATGTCCCCTGTGCCCAAAAGCAATGTGAGTGCCACAAAGTTTTTCTTTTTCCCTTATTTGTTTGCATCACTGGTGCACTTTAAGGTCCCATTCTGGATAGAGACATATTTATGTAAACCTCTTTGCATCCATGTGTGTATACAGACTCAAGTATGTGTGTATGTCTTCAAAAACCACCCTGGAGCTTCCTTGGGAAAGCGGTAACTGTGATCTGATTTGCACATGGGGTTTTGAATAGCAGTTGAGGGGGAGTAGAAGCAAAGACCCCTCTGGCAGGCAGTCTGAGGATAGTTCAAAGCACCTAGAATTTGAGGCAGAGTCTCTGTTAGTACACCAAAGCTGCTCTCTGGCCATGTTTATTAACATCTTTTATCTTTCACAATAGAGTGGTCTCATCCTTCTGCCCCAGGGAACAGTACTGAGACCAACCACAGGACTCAGTATATGGAGGGGGTGAGTGCTATCTGGTCTATGCTAAAAGATTGCAGGGATTATTCTAATTATTTCCTCCTATGAGCAGTTAATTTTGGCATCTGGGTCCATTTCTTTGACACTGTTCAGTTTACTAGCAAAGGAGCAAACTGCAACTAGTAGCCCCAAGGCTGATGTGATCTGGTAAGGATATGGTGTGAACAGTCCCTTGCTGTGCTACCCAGAACCCACACTTTGCACCAGTAAATTCTGTGGGCAAAGGGGTTTTCACAGGGTTTTTTTGGTGTGGTTTTTTTTATTTTTTTAAATCCCCTCTCAAAATAAATAGAAAGCAGGAGCTGAAGAAGAAAACAAGATAAAACTGGCTAGATAAAACTGGAATAGAGCCATTTCCTCCCTGTAACAGCATCTGTTTGTTAAGCAGCAGGTTAGAGGGACATTTTAAAGACAGAAAACGTAAATGAGACTGCACAGTAGAAAGATGCTTTAAATAAGAATTTGGAGGTGTACGTGTTTATGGAGTTAAAATATAGTCTTTTATTAGAGAGAAATTGCAGATTCATTGTCTTCTCTTGAGACAAACTGGATCTTGTATAGGTCTATGTTCCTCATCTTTTTTCTCCTGGAAGCTTTCTCTGCCCAATAACTATTTTTTTCTGAGAGGTATGGGTTATTTCATGGCTGAACGGAAAGAGAAGGCAATAATGAGAATTTCTTTTGCACTAAATCAGCTTTGATTTTCAAGAACTTTTTGGAAATGAGATATGACCTTAGGCTTTGATCCTGCAAAAAAATGCATGTACAAGCTTAAATATTTGCTCATATATGCCCTCTGAATTCAATGGGATTTTTCACATGATGGGAAATACAGAAGGGTATGAAAGTTTTACTTTTGACTTCAGTGAAATGGGCTGTGGTAAAATGTATTTAAAATTCATGAAGTACGTTAAATAGTATTTGTGGTGTAGTAAAGTTTTATGTGAGATACCTCGTTCTTTATGCAACCTGCCATTTTATTTGTGTGTTTGGTAACTGCTGCACAGTAACAGATGTTAACTGGTCTGTTGAAAGTTTAGAAGAGATTCCTCTCATGTTCCTTGTGTGATCTAGAGAAGAGAGAGCATGTTCCATGTGGTAGCTTTAAAATAGTTGATGTGTTACACTTTATATGTAGAGTTTGGTCATTACGTGTATCACCAACATGAAGGATCTAATCACATGAAGTGCAATTTGTTGTAAGGTGTCAAATTTATTTATAAACAAATTTCACAAGGACTTTCTGCTCCTTCCAATGTCTCTGACTGCAGGTTTGCAGAATGGTAGGGGTTGGAAGGGTCTTGTGGAGATCCTCTAGCCCAACACCCCTGCCAACACAGGTTCGCCTAGGGCAGATTGGACAGGAACATATACAGGTGGGTTTTGAATCTCTCCAGTGAAGGAGAATCCACCACCTCTCTGGCAGCCTGTTCCAGTGCTCTGGCACCATCAAAGTAAAGAAGTTCTTCTTCATGTTAAGATGTAATTTCCTGTGATCCAGCTTGTGCCTGTTGCCCTTTTTCTTGTTGTCGGGCACCCCTGGGAATTGTCTGGCCCCATCCTCTTGACACCTGTCCTTTAGATATTGATAAGCATTGATGAGATCAACTCTCAGTCTTCTCTAGGCTAAACAGATCCAGGTCTTTCAGCTTTTCCCCATTAATAAAGAGGTGCTCCATTCTCTTGATCATCTTTGTAGCCTTCTGTTGGACTCTCTCCAGTTGCTCCCTGTCTTTCTTGAACTGGAGACCCCACAACTGGGCAGTACAGAGCTGAACGGCTTCCTTGTCACATCTCCATCACACACAGAACCTTGGTATTACCTGATGCAGTATATGATGCAGTACACACTTGAGAAACATTTAGTAATGTGGACTTCAAATTACTCATCACAGGAATTAATGTACACCAATGAAGAAAATTGGAATGTATCTCTTAATTTATTATTCCGTTTAAAGAAGCAAAAATATAGTACGACACATTTAAGTTCTCTGCCAGAAAGGAGTACAAAAATCCATGTTTTCTTTCGAAGTGGTCTGACAAGGAAAAACAGAAGGAGAAAGAAATGTTTGTATGCACATCGATGTGAAAATATGAACAGAGACACAGAGGAGGGATTTTTGGTTATTTTTAAAGAAATGGGTGTACCTGAATATGCAAATGCACCCTTGTCTGCTTTGGTGTTTACACCTGATTCAAATGTATACAATCACATAACAGACAGGCCATTACATATTTTTGCATATATATGTATTTATGCACTTGCACACAGACACACAGGTGTATGTTTGACAGATCTAAAGGAAAATAATCCTTTGGATCGTTGACTCATCCAGTGTTGCTTGCTCTGTTGACAGATTTTCTTTCGCTGTTTCTGGTCTTTTCTCAGTAGTAAACGCACTACTACACTGATAAAAGTGGAAAAGCAACAAATTTTGCTTGTCCTTTTTATACCATGTGCACTGTTAGGGTCCCTTATTTAGAAGGATTATAAAACAAATAACTGCATCCTCCTGCACTCTTGAGAGATCAGATGAACTGAACACAGCTGAATTTAATCTAAAGGTCATCCAATGGACACATCCAAGATAGATTTAGTTTTCTGCTTTTTGTGCAATACTGGAAAAAAGCCCAGAGAACAAAGCTAGGATCTTCCCCAAGTCTTGCAGCTGGGACATAATTCCAGAATCCAAAGTGTTCAAACTCAGAGACGAAATTTCCGTTTTGATTGTTAAAATCTTGCTGATGATGATTTCCCATTTAAAATTAGCAGATGAATCCAAAGGCTTTTGTTCTTTATCCAATGGCTATCTGGAGTAAAGTTTATTTCCATTTGAGAGACCCGGGTTGGGAAATGTTACACTTTAATTCAGCAAAAACTCTTAGCCATAAATTTACAGAGAAACTTGTAGAGCCTCAAAAATGCCCTTTTT
Organism: Nycticryphes semicollaris; assembly: GCA_013400055.1. Classification (NCBI taxonomy): domain Eukaryota; kingdom Metazoa; phylum Chordata; class Aves; order Charadriiformes; family Rostratulidae; genus Nycticryphes; species Nycticryphes semicollaris. The sequence continues at coordinate 98,947 of VXBJ01006323.1, forward strand.
TTCCTCATAATCACTCAAGATAATGCATGAGCTGTTGACTTGATTGCTTTTATGTGATTCAGCCAAGCATAGAAATGGCATCTCATACTGCAAGTGAGGTATCTTACCTGGAGCCCTAAGGTGGCATCCTCTCTGGTTTATTTGCATTCCTGACCCTTCTACAGGTCTCTCTGTGAATCTGAAGGAGTTCGTCTGGACCATGGTGAAAGTTTAGGTGAGAGGAAGAAAACTTATCTCTGAACTTGAACTTCTGAACACATGGAGTTAGCTAAAGCTAGCGACCCAAGGAACTTACATAAAGACAGGACATTTGGATGTGTATGCATAAAGGGTTAACAATCATGGAGAAGAGGTAGATTTATTGAGATTTAAATGAGTCTAAACGCTAAAGCCAGGCTGAACTGCATCCACAATCCATGATCAGCCAAAAAATAGAAAGAGTAGATGGAAGTACTGTGTGCAAACTGCATCCAAACATTATTGTCACATCATCAGAATAATAACATCTCACTGGATAACACTGTGAAAAGCAAGTCCTGTCTAGGGTTTTACCATACAGTTGTATTCTATTTTACACGCAGGTATTAAAAATCATTACGGATATGCTTGAGATCCACTGGAATATCAATGTGGTGAAAGAATTGCCATTATGAAGATTCCCCATGGGTTGCTTGCTTCTGTTTGTCTTTCCAGGAGGCTCTGCTTCCACAACCTTGGAGTACACACACACATACAGTTGCAATATTCACACATACATATAAGAGAAAGTGGAAACTTCTGCACTTTCCATTTACAGGTCCAATAGAAAGACATCAAAGGAAGGTTCTGACATTTCTGGTCACAATCCCAAGCTATGCTCATAAAGAAGTGTTAACTGTGGTATTCTGGCTTAATTCCAAGTTATATTCAGCTTTACCTAAAAAGGTACTTTCAGGTGAAAAGGTTAGCCTTCATTCCCTCTCCGGAGACCCAAGGCACACGCTGAAGACGGAGTGGCTGCAGTGCTCTACCTCAGAAGCAGCTGCATTTCAGAGGTGAGGGAAATAATCCCATTTGTTCAACTTCTGCCAGTAGATGCGCACTCATGGGGGAATCAAACTTTAGAAATGCAGGCTGGGAAATGCTTTGGGACTTTCCAGAGTAGAAAGCAGAGTTTAAAACAAAAAGCGAGGAAGGCAAGGAAGAAGGGAAAATGAGGAATTAATAAAGAGTGAATAAATATAAAAAAGAACAGGGGAAAAAAACCAGGAGGAATTCAGAGTACAGGAGTGATTTGAGATTTTTCTATCTGAGCTTCAGGGCAAAGCTCAAATGTAGAGAAGCTTCTGCTGAAGTCCACAAAGTTGCACCCAGTTACCGGTGGCTTAGACTCAGGACGCTGGCAAAACCTAAGCAATTTAGCCATAGTGGAACCAGCCTTCTCATTATCAGAGATGTGATTAGGCCTTCAGATGGTTGCCTGGATATTACAGCCTATGTCAGAGGCAGCTCTCACTGGGTAGAACAAAAACTTGACTCTTACTGCTTTACAGATAGGGAAACGAAGGCAGAGTATGCACAGATTTAACTGTAGGTTTTGGATAAGCTAAGAGTCAAGCAGACTTCTTCCTTCCTTGCACTCAACAGAAATGATTGATAGCTGAACAAAAGCTGGTGCACCAAGTTCCAGATGCATTAAAGATATTCTTTCAGCACAGTGTCGTTCATAAGCCCAAATGAATTTGAAAGAACAGGTAAAATTGATTTCACATAAGAAAGCCACTTTTTTTTTCTAGCCAGACACCCATCAATCATTAAATATTCAATGCAGAGGTACAGCGATCTTGAGCCAAAGCAGAATGTATTCTCTTAAGAGACCTAACTGGCCTTTCAAACGTACAAAGTGCATCATCTATCTGTTTAGGAGGCTGCCATGCTTTATTAGAGAGTCCGATCAGCTGCATGATGGTGTGAGTCAGGCTGAATTGTTCCTCCCTGTGCTTCAAACTGTCAGTATGCACTAGATCTCTGCAATATAAGCTCACGTATAAAGACAGTCTCTAGAAACACTCCAGAAAAAGCCCTTGCACCCAGAACCTAAGTGCAAAGAAGGAGCATCATTAAGAAAGAGAAGGATGGGGGTGAAAGAGACTAAGGGGAGAATCTCCAGGCCACAAAAAACTCTAAAATAATTTTAATTGCATCTTAATATTTTTTGCTATTGTAGCCATGATTGTGCAAGAACATGGCCCATGTCCCTGGTACGACTACAGCCCCTGACACCAGGGTTGCCTCATGACACCTCAGTGCCTCCATTAAAACAGAATTAAGTCCAGCCACTGCACATTCAAACAAAACCTGTGTAATTTCTCCCTACAAATATCTAGCAAGAATTAATTTCAGAACAGAGTGGATTTGGGGGATAGTTTCATCACCTTCCCTCATTTTCAGACCACAGCTCCCTGCCTGGCCACCAGCCCTGTCCTCCCCTCCTCGCTCATCACCAAGTCGGTGGCCACAGCGAGCAGAGCCGGCCTCACAGGGAGGAACGCTGGTACCCCAGCCTCCTCATTGTCATTCTGCCCGTGTCCCCTGTTCCCTTTCCTCTCCAAAGGTCAGCCCCAGGTCTGCGCTGGAGCGTTAATGGGCGAGCAGGGCTCGCCAGCGACTCCTGCCACTGCATAGACACCGAGTCCCCGCACATCAAGGCGCATACACGCTCTCCCTGCTCCCTCGCCCTCCCTCCCTCTCTCTCTGCCTTGCAAATGACTCCGAGGAGCAGAGGCTGGTGGATGATTTAGATCAGGGGGGAGGAAAGGGGAGGGGGGGGGGAAGGGAAAAAAAAAAAAGCACTCAATTTTTATTTTTTTTCAATTTTTTTTTTTGAACTGGGCTCCCAGAGAGCACTCAGGGCTGCCACGCAGTGCACGACGCCTACCTGCTCAACTGCAGGGAAACAAGCTTCTGAAGGCTTTAATGGGATTTTGCCCGAGGCTGTTTTATTAAGATGTCGGCTTTTTCTGCTGCCTCTGCAGCTGACACCATTCACTGTCAGCTGCCCCCCTTCCCCCGTCCCCCT